>MJUT01059425.1:0-14292 GCA_002080005.1 Gigantidas platifrons
CGTCACAGAAATGATATCCGAATTAATACGACAATGTAACATCTGCCCGGCTAGCTCAGTCGGTAGAGCATGAGACTCTTAATCTCAGGGTCGTGGGTTCGAGCCCCACGTTGGGCGATTATATTTTTATTAACCACGACCGATCTTTTGCTTCAACCATACTTTCAATTTCTTGTCGGTGTCGAAAAAGAACAAAATAGTTTGTTGTGTTTGTGAAAATTGATATGTAAATCATTTACGTCTTTTACCCGTAAACCTTTTATTCCTTCAAAGTGAGATATATTTTAACACTTCAAAACGAAACGCCATTTTCTGTTGTTAGCAGATGAAAATCCATCGTTTTTCTTCACTTCTATTGACTCGGTCTGTTCGAGTGCTCTTCGAAATTAGTATGAAGACATGCAAGATTGTCGGCCTTTTACAAGAATCTGAATACATTTTCCGGAAAAAGAGTTCAATTATAGTAGCTGCATTAAATTTATGTCCGGGGTAAGAAACATTTGGTGGTGGAAAAAAAAACTTTAATCAAATGAGGTGGAGAAATAAGAGTACACGGGACTTCATTTGTGTGGAGCGAATCAATCACCCTAAGTTTGAAAGTGCTGCAAAAAGTATCGACCACGACGAGACTCGAACTCGCAATCTTCTGATCCGAAGTCAGACGCCTTATCCATTAGGCCACGCGCTCAATTAAGTATGCCATTTCTGTGTGGCTACTTTGAAAAAAATGAATTATCTAAATATCCTCTAATTTTTGTGTTTCCTTTAAGAAAAATACATCAGTAACAAACCTGTAAAATTTCAATAGCATATCTTTTACCATTTTGAAATTGTGAGCATAGACGGAAGGGGACATTTTTCCCTTTATTTCATACAGGTTTCCTTCGTTACATTATGCTTTAAGCATGTGAATGTACAGCTAATTTTTGTATAATCATGTCGTTTGGTGTTTTTTGTAAAGTGCTGAGACTGGGGATGGATTCAAAATAATAATAATTTTATCCGACCGAGAAGATTTTAAACATCCGGTATCGTAGGAAACGGTAACGTTGGAAACATTTATGATGATTTGATGCAATATTTTTTTTATATTTTACTCCAACTTCAAATAAATTGTTTTTTTATGAGAAGACTGCATGCGTATAAAACCCGAATCGGCTTTGGAAATCAAAACCATACCATTAATGCAAAACGTGAGTATCGTAGGAAACATTCTTATTTTGTATTTATCTAAGTATCAATAAAATCTATTCTTATTTTTAGAAGATGATTATGAATAGTGTATAGAGTATTCTCTGATTATTTTGATATAAAATCAATACGCAGTCCTGTTTAACATAAATTTATATTCGCGTGATTTTAATCTTTAATGCTTAGGAGAAAGTTTGTAACGTAGGAAACGTGCAAATCAGCGACAAAATAAAAAGGCAAAAATAAAGGAAACGTTATTGTGTAGTACCAGACTTATTATGAAACGTAAATAACTCCATCTCTGACAACAATTTAAATTCATTTTCTTCTGAATCATTCGGTTCCGTTGGAAAATAAACGGCAATTTAGTTTGTGATATAGACTGGCGACATGTATATTTTCTATTTTGGAGTCATTTGTCGGAGTATAAAATTTCAAATACGGATGTGGATACAAAAAGTTGTATACGATTTTATCGAGAAGTATATATATGGTCTTTCAGGAGACAATGGAGTCCTAAATATCACCCATCTTTACAAAAACTATTAGCGACACATGTTTTCCGGAATTGGCAGACTTAACTGAGAATGACTGCTATTAGGCCACGCGGTCATTGGCATAAGTAGTCTTAAAATGCGTCAATGTAACATCTGCCCGGCTAGCTCAGTCGGTAGAGCATGAGTCAAATGATCAAGTAGATGTAAAAATTATCACAAAACAATACTCACAATTACTGAATGCACTACCAGAATTATGGAAGAATACTGTTAATACAGAATTAAATATGAAATGTGTAACAAATTGTGCAGAACACTGTATAGATATTAGACATAAAATAATAAGTTTATCTGTATGTAATACAAAATATTTTTATACATTGTTGAGAAGTATATGTTTTGAACAACCATTGTGTATTACATTTTGGGAAAAACATTTTAATGAACAAATAGATTTTTTTCCTATCTGGAAAATGGTGAACATAAAATGGAAAACACCAGATTTAATTGAACTTGATTACAAAATTATACACAACAAAATATTCACTAATATAAAATTGTGCCAAATAGGCTTGACAGATAGTTCTGTGTGTTTGATATGTAACAATGAAAATGAAGATATTGTTCATTTGTTTATGACATGTAACAAATTAAACACATTTCATCAGTATTTACAGAATATGGTTGAAATATTGTTTGAAAATTGTGACAGCAATGATATGTCAGCTGTGAAATATGAAAAATTAATGTTCTTTGGACAAAGCGAAACATTGAAAGGTGTCAATATATATTTCCTGAATTTTATATTTTCTATAGCAAGATTTTGTACTTTTAAAAGAAGAAATATTTTAGGCATGAAAAACCATCATTTAGATTTGATTAGATTTTTCAAATACACATTGAAGCATTATGTATCATATTTTCATTCATTTTGTTGTAAGTTGAAAAATAACAGAAACATATTTGAAAAATATTTCCTGCATAATAATTCCACTATATCAGAAACTGAGGACATTCTTGTGTTCAATCTATGAAAAAGACAATGATAGTATGTGAGATATTGTGATATTAAAAAGACAATAAAACTATACGTGATATAATGATATGAAAAAGACATTGCCAGTATATGAGATATTGTGATACTAAATGTAGATGTGATATGTAATACGATATGAACAATGGACTTCTAATGTATCAGAACTTGATGTTTTATTTGTATATAGTATGAACTATTTTAATAAAGATAAAAAAAAGAGCATGAGACTCTTAATCTCAGGATCGTGGGTTCGAGCCCCACGTTGGGCGATTATATTTTTATTAACCACGACCGATCTTGCTTCAACCATACTTTCAATTTCTTGTCAGTGTCGAAAAAGAACAAAATAGTTTGTTGTGTTTGTGAAAATTGATATGTAAATCATTTACGTCTTTTACCCGTAAACCTTTTATTCCTTCAAAGTGAGACTAAAGATAAAAAAAAGAGCATGAGATTAATAAAGATAAAAAAAAAAGCATGAGACTCTTAATCTCAGGGTCGTGGGTTCGAGCCCCACGTTGGGCGATTATATTTTTACTAACCACGACCGATCTTTCATTCCTTCAAAGTGAGATGTATATTTTAGCACTTCAAAACGAAACGCCATTTATGTCCAAACTTCCAGTGAACTCTATTGACGCTATCTAATCTATCTGCATTGGCAGTGGCAGGCTTAGGATAAATGAGGCCCTGTGCTAGTTAAATTATGAGGCCCCTTACTTGGGCCCTGAATGTGGCACACTCCCATATACGACAGAACCCTAAACCTAAATTCATTTTAAATTTGCAATTTCTGTAGTTTATAAACTACCACGGCTATCAATATTCGACGCAACAAAGCTTTGTAGTTGAACATATTCTAAAAAGAATTTAATTCGGTATTTAAAAGAAATGAACTGTACAAAAGTAATTATTTGGTCTATAACTCGAATCGAACCACATGGTTTCGCTTATTCTTCAGAGCTATATTAATAAGATAGTTTGTCCTCTCGACTTAATCCATCAGTCGATTTAATGTACCTGTATATAGCTTAATCAGTTCTCTTCTTTCTTTTTTTTGGGGGGGGGGGTAATTTCTCTGTACATGTATATATTTTATGCACTGTCAGTTTGGGAATAAAGATATAAATTTAAAAACCGGCAGTCAAACTCTCTCGTGGTGTGAAAGTTGCATTACATTCGTTACACGTATCATTACAGGACGTTCGTAAGATTGTCACAGTAAAGTATGAATAAACCATATCAATATGTTAACATTCCACTTTTATTACAGATACTAGTTTTTTCAGAACTTATTGAAGACAAATGAATCACAAGCAAATTTTCACATGAACGTCACCAGTCTAATTCCCACCACAGTACTGTAGTGTTAATTCTAGGCTTGTTGGGTTAACAAGTAATATATATTTTGTATAACTAATATAGTGTTTCCGTAATAAAGTTAGAAAACAATGCGTTGCATCACAAACTAGTGTTTTCTCATTCATAAATTACTTCATTTCATTTCGTACTAAAGTAGTTTCCGATTTGCGGCTGTAACACAACATTCTTTTTCCCCGATGTCACGTTCCTTATTTAAAACATATTTTCTCAATGAAAATGAACTGATGAATTTACAGATTATGAAATGAATATATTACGTTGAAATATTTAAAAAAAATAAAATACAAACAAATGGCAAAGACATAATTAACAAGAATCAGCAAAAAATTAAAAAAAAAGAAAACAAAGTACCAGGTACTAATATAATATAATGTCAAATCATGCATATACAAGGGGTCGTCGTGGCCTTGGTCGTATGGTAGTTGGATTTACAACTACATATGCAATCAGTGTCTATCACCACTAACGTTGTGAGTTCGAAACCCGATCAGGTGAGGTGTACTCGATACAACATTATGTGATAAAGTTTGTCAGTGATTTGCGGCAGGTTGGTTGTTTTCTCCGAGTACTCCTCAACCAATAAAACTGACCGCCACGATATAGCTGAAATAGTGTTGAAAGTGGCGGTAAACCCCATATGCATATACAAAAATTGTAGTACATTTGCTGAACAATATTCAACGGAATAATAACGGGAAGTGTTTAACATTCTAATCAACCATACAGTTCTCTATTGGACACTGATTTGACGTTGTAGAGTTTGTTCTAAATGACATGCGGTTCTCTGTCGTATGGCTGAAATGAGTAGCGTCCTAAGCAACCTTGTGTTTCACTGTCGAGCGACTGAGGTGGCGTCCTACAGAAACATGCGACTCGCTACAGGATGGTTGAAGTGTGTATCGTTTCAAAACAACCATATGACTCACCTAATAGACGGCTTAAGCGTGTAGCGTTTTAAACAAAAACTGTAGTTGTCTATCAGACGGTCGTTATAAGGAACCGTGTGGGTTATTGTCGGGTGGCTTGAGTATGTAACGTGTTATACGGCCTGTGGTTCTCTGTCGGACGTCTGAAGTGTATAGAATTTTAAACAACCATGCGATTCTCCGTCGGACGGTTGAAGTGTGTATCGTTTTAAGCAACACCGGCGGCTTTAGTATGTAACGTTTTAAACTGCCTGTGCTTCTCTGTCTGACGCCTGAAGTGTATAGAATTATAAGCAACCATGCAGTTGTCTGTCGAACGGCTGAAATCCAAGTGTGTAACGTTCTAAACGGTATGTGGCTGTTTTTGTCGGACTATTAAAGCGTGTCTTAACGGCGAGTGGTGCTCTGTCTGACGATTGTCCAAAGTGTGTAATATTCTAAACGGCATGCTGTAATATAATATTCTTTGACGGCTGCTTCTTGTAATAGAATTCTAAACGACATATGGTACTCTGTCAAACAACAAAATTATGTCGTTCTTAACAGATTCAGATTCAATAGTTTATTAAAGTCTCACCACATACATACATGTTCAATAAAATACAGTTTCACAATAAAAATATATGTTACAAATATAAAATAGTATATAAGTATGTGCTACTCTTAAAAGAGTTATGAGAGACTATAGAAATCTCAATTTATACATACATGTACTTTACAAATTATAAAAAATTTTCATTAGGTACATTTAAAATTCAAAATTACATGTGTCATTTGTTAATGATATAATATACTGTTTCTTCTAAGTAAAATGTTGTGGCAGGTTTTGGCAACAGAATAACAAACTGTATCATTATTAAATAAAAATATATTTTTTTCGTTATCAGATAATGTTAAAAAGTTATTATTATAACTTACTACATCAATAAACATAGACTGTCTTAGATCTTCATATAACGGACATTTTAACAATACATGCTTCTCATCTTCTACATTATCACAATTAATACATAATCTTTCATCTAACTCTTTTCTTTCATACCGCCCAGTTTCAATTTTTAATGGTGCTACCCCACATCTAAATTTGGCAAAGGCACTACGATAACGAATAGGTATGTGATTCTCTGTAGGACGACTGGTTACGCGTTAAAAAATGACTATCCGGTTCCCTGTCGGAGAGGCTCAGTTAATGAGAAAAAAGGGGGAAGTAATGTACACAATATTTGGATCATATAATTCGGTATTATTGTATATTCTCTATTGTCCCTGACATTTCCAAAGTTTCAAAATGTGCAAATATACTCAAGCACTCAAAGAAAAAACATATTTACTATTTAACAATGTTTGTCTGTCCATCTGAAAAAGAAAAATATATATTTAATCATATTTGATTGTTCAAAACATGGCAATAAGATCAGATACAAGATTTACAACTTAGAACATCTTTTCTTTTATAATATACAGTTGAACATAAACATAAAAGCTACACTATTTATTAAACATACAGAAAACATTAAGCCTTGTTACATTAAACAAATTAAAATACATTGGTGTCAATAATATCCATGGGAGATAACTCAAACAGCCTTCTAACGAAATAAATAAAATCGATTTAAAATTTGTATTTAATTTATACAAGTTTCATGTAAACCTCTATACAACAGTGTCAAAAACAGATGCCATCATCTACATAAAGAAAAACGGTCATATATCAATCAACTTTATATACAATAGCTATGTTTAAAATTTCTATTGAACAACAACAAAATATGTACTGTATTTATCAATAACAGTTCTTTGAAAAACAGAAAGTAGCGAATCGTCGCATAGGTAGTCATCGTCGAGTTTACAACTTCATATTCAGTTAGCTCATATCACCATTAAAGTTGCGAGTTCGGTTACCGATCATGACGAGTTGCACTCGATACAACATTTTTTTAAAGCTGGCAACTTGCGACAGGTCAGCAAATGGTCTTGACTGGTTATGTTTTTTATGCCGCATCCAGTGATATGTATCTGGTTACCACCCAATGTAGTGGTGGAACACAAAAAATACACCGATAGTCGGCCTCGCGGTATTGGTACTTTCTGACTTCAGAAAAAAGTAAACCACACGTCATCTAAGCAGAATACCAAAATTATCAGGCTGTACACAGTTGTTTTAACGCTTAAGACCACGTCCTTGTTTTGGGTTATAGACAGTGTTTAAAATATTTTGTTATTTTCACATTTTGTACGCTTTAATTCACATTCGAAATATTTGAATACATTCATATACATTCGATTAGTGTTTCGAATTCCGTAACCTGCATATATTTTTGCTTTCTTCACACAGGTCGGTTGGTTTCTCCGGGTCATTCGGTTTCATCCACCAATAAAACTGACCGTCATGACATAACTGAAATATTGCTAGAAACAAAAACAATCATTCGAATGAAACAAAATGCTTACTATTGATCTCATTTTCTCAGGTTCATTAATAATAATAATAATAATAATAATAATAATATTTATTCAGGTACATAAAAGGCATACATGTAATTACATTTGTACATACAGTATTTAAATAAATTCAAGTATTTCAGAGACAGACTATGACATGACTGTAATAGAGTATTACATTGGTAAAAAAAATGTGGAAAATATTGAGACAAGCGAACCGGAAATGCCTAGCACCCAAGGATAACCCACAAAAGCTTAAAATAAAGCTTATTTCCAGTGGGGTCCTTACTCATTAATGTGAATTGCACTGCTTATATTTAGGCGCCCTTTATAATAGCAAATAAAAGATTTATACGTAATGAAATATATAAGAATATAAGAATAAGAACTTTATTTACCAAATCAAGAACCCACAAGGGGCATAAGTATTACAATGATTAGATATTACAACAAATACAATGCAGAATAAAGGATTACTATTAACTCATAAAAACATATACAAGCATTAATCCAACCAGATAGTATATAGAAACTATCTTGTAATATACTATAACAAGGCTACCTCAGCAGTCCAGAATACAAGGCATTGGGCAGAGATACATGTATGTGTGTTAGCTTACATATTCATGCATACATATACATATATACATACATACATAAAAAGCAATACAACAAATAAAATTAAAAGAAAGAATTAAGTCCCCCTCATGACCAGTATATCATTTAACAATTAAAAAATATATGTCCGTATACGTTACAGTGATCAGAAAGTACTACATGTTATTAATTGATGTAGAACGACTGGGTGGGATGACGGTAATTAAATCTGCCCCTTTTTAAATTTCTATGATACATTTTTAGCACGGAATCCTTTGATCTTTTTATTAGCCAATCGAATGACGTTTTACATCTTAATATCAGTACACTATTATGATTACTCACTCCGACAGGTAGTAATATAGTTTCATGAACAGCTGAGTGGTATATATATTAAAAGCTGAAAATGTAGAGAAGTTGTCATTGTTAGAAATTAAATGTAATTTGTGTGTGAGATATTTTCCAATATTTTTAAAGGATTTTTATTAAAATAACTAAATTTCAAAATGGATTTTACATATTCGATTCAATACCTGTGTTGTGTACTCGTGTGGTTAACGAATTTTGGATTTATAAATTCGAGTGACAATAACAAATGTCATCGTGTACGAACAGAATTTGAAAATAAAAAGATTGGTTCAGAACATTTAGTTCCAATTAATCCAGTCCATGGTATGTATGTTTTAATTGAATGTCTTTGTGTCTGATGTCAAAATCATAAATATGTCACCCACGTGTAGTTTTACCTTTATAGTGTCATGATATCGTCCGACTGGTTGAAAAGGGGAGGGGTGCTACTTTCTTCATTCAATCTTGTAATCCAATGTCTTTAAGATATCTTGAATTTATTGTGTACAGCAATTTATAGGATTTCAGTTTATTGTGTAATTTTTTGAATTATTTTATAATATTTTATGATTATTCCCAGACCAGTGACCTACTATCCCCCTACAACCAGGGAGTCATGTCCTAAAATGGTAAAGTCTCTGGTGTCTGAATTTATAATGAATTAGGAGTTGTGGTGTTTAATGCCACTTTCAACAATATTTCAGCTTTTTTGGTGGATGAAACCTGAGTACCTGGAGAAAACAACAAGACCTGCCACAAGCCACTGACAAACTTTATCACATAATGTTGTATCAAGTACACCTCACCATGAACGGGGTTCGAACTCATAACATTAGTGGTGATAGGCACTGATTGCAAGGGTAGTTGTAAATCCAACTACCATTGTATATGATCACCACAGCCCTTGAGTTTATCCTTGATTCAGTCACTCAGAAATGACATTTCTATGACCATATTTTAGTGTGAAGTACCATACATTTGAGAATACTGGACCAGATTTTACAATTATTTGTACAACTATTAGGCCACATAGGCTGCACCTGTTTTTATGCCCTGAGCATCACAAATATATGTTTACTGTAATTTTTGGTAAATACATTAAAAAATAATTAAAAATAAAGGAATGTACATCTATTCATATAGCTATGTCTTCTATAACAAATTGAGTTTTATAAACTTTGATTAATGAAAAACTAAATGATTTACTTGCCAAAAAAATATAAACACAGATATAAAGTTAAATAGTTCTATTATATTATGTAAGATTTACATAATGCCATTTTTATTTTAATAAGGTCTATTATATTTCTGTAAGTTTCATTTTGTGATTTTGGACCATTATTTTTTTTTCTTTTTCTGTCTGTCCTTGTGGTCATATAGCAATATTTTGTAAAAAAAAAATTGTTATGCATGTATTATAGCTACAGGAAAATGTTACTTAATCAACTGGTAAACTAGGTAAATGTTATATGGTATTTGTCTGGAGGAATCTAGGACAAGTCTCTGCCCCTAGATATCAACTTTCTAGTCTATGAACTATGTCACAATAAAATGACAGATGATGTATAGTATCTATTCAGTGTACAATTTAATTTATTCAATAAAACTCCAGTTTTTTGTAATAAAGTCTGATATCGATTACCTATTAAATAAAATTATGTTGATACATGTACATGTATTGTATAGGTTATCACTACTTATGACATTTTTACAGTCATGTTGGAAAAAAATAAAGTTGAAAGACAAAAAAATTGTTTATGCTATATTCATTGTTTAAGATTATCATTACTTATGACTTGATTACAAAGCATTTTTACTGTCATGTTGGGGAAAAAATAAAGTTTAATGACAAAAAAATTTAATAAGTTGAAAGACAACATTTATATGTAATCAACATAAAAATGTATTATACAACATTAAATCATGTTCTATGTTCATTGGTCACAAAAGTGTAGAAATTAACAAAAACTTTATATGTTAGTTAAATCTTGTTTTCTCTTGTTTTTTGTAGACAGTGGGATAAAAATCTGTTTTAATGGAGCGAGTGATCCAACCAGACTGTCGTGTTGTAATAGTCAAATGGAACAACAATATGTAATAGCGGCACAAAAATATCTTAAAGACAGTGTACATGCCAAAAATGCTTACTTAAAAAAATTGATTATAGATCATATTTCAGAATTTGAAGGTAAGTTACTTAAGAACAAGATGTATGCCTAACTTCATTTATTGGTACAACTCTAGATTGTGCCAACAACCACTAGCCTTATACCACATTCTAGTAAATATTGATTCGGGCTAGTGAAAAATTGCTTAAATCTCAATAAAGAAAATAGAATCTTCTAATATGCATTTGGATTAGTTTATTAAAAAAAAACCAGCAGTATCTCCAATCTTATTAAAATTAGATGATTGCTGCATTTTTTTATTCAAATTTCATTTTTGGCAATACACTAACATCTAATGACCTCAAGTCGGGACATAGTTTCAATTGACAAATCGGTGATGAGCCTACCAATTCTTGAGGTATTAAAACTGAACCCACACAGAGAGCTGTTGTCCAATGGGTCAATATATTTAACTGTCTTGCACATGTTTGGAACCTCAACCATGAATGGAAGGTCAGCTGACCCCTGTGTAGGATGTTGTAGATTTCATTTTTTAACTCAGAACTGTCATTGTTTTGTTGATCAGTGACTTCTTGTGTAAGATAGTGTGACAATAGACATTGAATTTTTAAATTTATATACTGTATATATACATTGTAGACCATAGACATACATTGTAGATGATAAACATACATTGTAGAAAATAAACATACATTGTGGACAACAAAGATACATTGTAGACATTATAAGCATACATTGTCAGCAAATTAAAAAAAAAATTAAGAAGTTTTGAAACAGAAAAGCAAGCCTCTAATGGCTGTTCTTTCCTATTTCCAGGCCAGTATAAATAAATGTTATATTAATTTCCATGCAATGCATGTATATTGTGTTTGTATTGCAACCTTTTATATGGAAAAAAATTGTTAAATTTACACATAGAAAAGATAAACTCATAGGACATTCTGGTTGACTTCCTATTGGGTGTCAACCACACGATCCATGTTCTACCAACTTGTCCATTGCATTTTGCTCTAAAGACCCAGGATACCAGGAAACTTTATAGGTCTAGTAAACATTTAAACATACATTTTTTTAAAGGCATTAAATGCACTGATTGCAGCTAGTATATAATATATATACAAGTAACTTTATTCACTTTAGGCAAGTGTACAATTGCAACAAGAGGCATAAAAAATTGTCTAAATTTATGTTTGTAAACAATAATATGAAAGAATATCTATTGAAAAATAAGTGAAAATGAGCTTTATAACTCCCTCATTTCAGTTCAATTTTATTTTTTCCAAGATTGAAATACCTGTAGAGGTTATTTACTTGTAGTCATGTAGTACATATATTCAAATCAAAACATGAAAAACAAAAAACACTAAGGCCATGCAAAGTTAATTACTTGGTTCTCAGGCCCTTTTTTGTCAAAATTGATGAGGGAGGGCGGCATTTTTTTTTATCCTTTTACTGCTGTAAAAAGTGATGAGGGAGGCATTTTTTCTTCTTCTTTTTTTGTGAAAAATATGGCAATGTATAAATCTTTTCATTACTTTATTGAAAATTTCAATTTTATTTCTTCCGATGGTGGCAGAAACATCACAAGTGGTTAATTTTTATGGAAACGTCCAATCCGCTGGTCCCAACGTACCATTTTTTATCTCCGTAAACAATTCCAATAAGGTACAAGCTTCGGAGAAGCCCCCTATTATGTTTCCTGGTAAAACTGGCAAACATTTGTGCCGAATTTGCACAGAAACGATTGACATTTTGTCTAAATGTCAAACGGAAACACGTTTTTTATTTATACATTGTCATAACGATGCTTTAAATCTCATTTAAGCATGATGCGATATAAGAGAAAAACGAATGCGGTTGTTTTTTCCGTACGGACAGCGCTACCGCATTTATATATTTTTTTTTACTATTTTTGCCAAAAAATCAGCAATGCGGCGACGAATTTCCACATGCGGGCGGGCCTGAGAACCAAGAAATTAACTTTGTATGGCCTAATGGCAACAAAA
Organism: Gigantidas platifrons; assembly: GCA_002080005.1. Lineage (NCBI taxonomy): Eukaryota > Metazoa > Mollusca > Bivalvia > Mytilida > Modiolidae > Gigantidas > Gigantidas platifrons. The sequence continues at coordinate 12,556 of MJUT01059425.1, forward strand.
TCATTCCAGTAACTTATTACATAATACCAGAAACAAAACATACAATGTAGATAAAGCTGAGATCTAGAGCAATAGCACACACTTGTCTATTTAAAACAGATGAAATGTACTCCTTTTTATCATATTTGAACATTTTGGTAGCAGATGTGTCTCAAAATCGAAAAAAAAATATGTTTGAATTGATTTTATTTTGTCTAGAGATTAAATTTAAATATTGATCTTCAATTATTGTAAAAAAAAAAATATTTTACAGGGTGGTCATCAATCTTTGTCAAAAATCATCAAAAAAGTAAACATTGATATTCAAGTTTTATCAATATACTGACATTTTAAAAGTTGATCTTAGCAAGGATATATACTACATGTATATAAATCCTTGATCTTAGTAACCTTTGTCAATATACTATAAATTTATAAACATTAATCTTCAACTTTTTCTCTAACTACTAAAAATTATTTAAAATGTTGATCTTCAAATTTTGTAAAAATACTATAAATTTTATAAAAGGAAACATTTTTTCTTGGATTAACATGAATAATTCACAGTTGAAAAGATCTACAGAACTTCTTGATTGACCAGCTTATCAGATTACTTAGGGGTATTATGTTGTCTGATAGATAATGAGTGGTAATTGGCTAAATTATCAGTATGATAATAGGTGTAAGGACTTATGTCTACCGAATACTAATCAGGGATTATAATGTATTGTTTGCTTACTGTTTTACAAACACTGCTAAATAAACATTTTGTCATTTATATTCAAACTATATTGAGTATTTATATTTGCAGTGTGTCGTTTTTTATTTGATAAGTGTTGAAATTTGTCACCTGTCTATATAATTAGATTATTTTACTAATTATCTTTAACCAACTAGATTAAAGGGTCAATTGAAAGTGTGAAATATGTAGACTTTGTTGACACAGTAAATCAATTATATGTAAATCATTAGGGATCAATTGCAGTTTCAAATGAACCAAACTTTTTCTTTTCTAAATCTTCATTATATATTTTTTTTTTCAATCTGATAAAACAAAAATAGATCATTATTGAAAATATATACAATTAATTAATATAAGATTATGAATAATTGCTAATACATATACAATCAAATACAGTGAATCCTGTCTAAACAAAACACCTGAATAAAACAGAATACTGTATAATAAAGTTCTAATGTAGGAAATCTTTGTTAATTTATCTTTTATAAACCAAACACCTGTCTATTTGGTTTAGACAATTTTCACTGTAGTTACAATTAACTGCATTTTCAAATATTACTACATATAGGCATACATTATATTATTTTATAGGGGGATATTGTGTTTAATGCCACTTTCAACAATATTTTAGTTATATCGTGGTGGTCATATTTTATATTTTATCCTTCACATACCAATATATTTATACTTATATGAATTAATTTTACCAATTGACTTGTGGTCTTGTAAAATCACTGATTTGTGTTTTATTATAAAGAAGTTTTACCTATAAAACCTGTGTAAAGGATTTAGTCCAGGAATTGTTTTGCATCATGGAATATAGCTGAAATGCTGCTAACTTGACAGTAAACAACAACCAATCAATCATCATGGAATATAGCTGAAATACTGCTAACTTGACAGTAAACAACAACCAATCAATCATCATGGAATATAGCTGAAATACTGCTAACTTGACAGGAAACAACAATCAATCAATCATCATGGAATATAGCTGAAATACTGCTAACTTGACA
>MJUT01059425.1:20773-35412 GCA_002080005.1 Gigantidas platifrons
CACTGTTTAAACTTTCTTTGGTAGAATTGTTGAACATCACTGTTTAAACTTTCTTTGGTAGAATTGTTGAACACCACTGTTTAAACTTTCTTTGGTAGAATTGTTGGCCATCACTGTTTAAACTTTCTTTGGTAGAATTGTTGAACATCACTGTTTAAACTTTCTTTGGTAGAATTGTTGAACATCACTTTTTAAACTTTCGTTGGTAGAATTGTTGAACACAACTGTTTAAACTTTCTTTGGTAGAATTGTTGAACACCACTGTTTAAACTTTCTTTGGTAGAATTGTTGACCATCACTTTTCATAATGACAATCTGGAATGTAATCATTATACCACACATAAAAGATATGGAGGGGGGAGATGGAATTGAGGGTTCCCACCAAAAAGTGATGAGTCCCACTTGTGCATTATTTGTTATTTAAAAAAAATTGTGAATCCCAAACACAAGTGATGAGTCCAGTCACCTAGACAAATTACAAGTATCACTGGGTTCATTGTTACAGTGACTTATATTTTGTTCTAACATTTATATATCATGGGTTCATTGTTACAGTTACTTATATTTTGTTCTAACATTTATATATCCTGGTATCATTGTTACATTGACTTATATTTTGTTCTAACAGTTATATATCCTGGTATCATTGTTACATTGACTTATATTTTGTTCTAACAGTTATATATCCTGGGTTCATTGTTACAGTGACTTATATTTTGTTCTAACAGTTATATATCTTGTTGAAAAAGGGTGGTGTTATTATATATCCTTCACAATCATCTATTTGATCTTATATCATGGTTACAGTGGTGTATCCTCTATAAGCTTCTACCTTACTAGACTGGTTTTTATAGTGTTCAACATCTGTTTATTTATGCAGTTCAATATGGAAATATATACTGCAGATACATGTACAGTCTAACCTGTCTTAAAGTACACCTCTATATAGCAAATCACTGTCTATAAAGGACAGCCTCATTTTTCCCATTAATGAATAGTGCATATAATTTTAACCTGTATATAAAGGACAACTGCTCATAAAGGACACATTTTCAGGTTCCCTTGAGTGTCCCTTATATACAGGTCTGACTGTTTTTAAAATGAGTTTGTTAAAGATTTAATATTAAAGTCTGATTCTTTTGTCTACTCCAATGAATTTAATAAACAAGGATTTGAATTTGAAAACAACTTGCAAGTCTTAATTTTGAAAATTTTTACAGCTCTCATCATAGATAGATAGTATGTATGACTATTTTCCAAACTTTTTGCACAAACATGTTTTGTTGTATAAAAAGTGCACAGATTTCTGTAACCAATCAACATCCTGCTGTGCTGACTTCACATTAATTTGGGGAACAAGGTAATTTTCTTGGGGGTATCTACTTTTGTGTTTTTGTCAGATTATTTTGTGGAATTTAGAGTAATTTACACAATGAACTCCTGTTATTGTTATCGTAGAAATGATTTTGATCTTGAGTGAAAAATATTACAAAACAGATACCATTCATTATATACCTGCTGATCAGATTGATTTATTTATTATGCATGTAAAATTCAAGTAGATATTATTGTGTTCAGTAGTCACATGTCCAGGGATCCTGTGTTGATTTTTATGAATTCATGCTAAACTAGATGCATTACATATGGGAATGATGCCAGACTCAAAACTATAAAAGCAGCAGGCTATAATTTACTTGCATTTTTTCCACTTTCATAATCAGATACATAGAACATGTACTGAATAAACATTTATCTTTGATCAAAAGCAGAACACAGCGACCTAGAAAAGGAATCAGGTGAAAAAATCCTTTGACAAAGTAATTTCACAGTAGATTTATTTTGCATCTGCAGGAAATGGTTAAAAATTTAAGTAGGTTATGAATTTTTTAAAAAGTTTAAATTTAATCTTTATTGATGTCTATTTAAATACTGAAACAGATGGAAATTTAGCCCCCCCCCCCCCTCTCCCACACCCACCCTAATGGTACAGTGTATGTTCTGTGTGATTTTAATAACCATATACAAATCAATGCATTTTTTTCTGCAATTGGGTTATTTGCATGTATTGTGATTCTTTTTTATATATTTTTTTTAAGCTGTTGTTACAACCACTGGCACTCTGGCACTCTAACACTGGACCCTCCCCCTTTTCTGTATGATACAATATTGTTTTCAGAAAGGTATCGAGCCACCCAAATTATTATCTAATTTAAAAGTTATATGTTTTTAAAATGTTACTGTTCTAGATTTTTGCTCATCTTTGGCTATTTTGGAATCTGTCTCCAAAGATACCATGACTAATTTGATACACTGAGGTGTATCAAATTAGCTGTACTCATTCAATTGTTGAAAAAAAGGAAGCAAAAATTCCATAATCAATTGAATAATATTACTTGTACATGTATATTGATAGATTCTAGACTTTTGTCAGATTTATCATTTTTAGAAATCCTGTGTACAAATCACGATTGTTAAATGAATTCAAATTGTTTTTGTCATGTACATGAAAATAACGTGTCTGTTAATTTATTAATTAAACACATGCAACTGTGACACATCATAATTTTCCTGTAATTTGATGGGGAAAACGGTCTTACTTATTTATTTTCTATCATGGCTTCTTAACTTCATTATATTTGTCATGACCTGTTCGTGAACAGTTTGCTGTTTAATTGCAATCATTTAATACAATTATTTCAATTTGATAAAAAAAAAAATTGGTGTGGCCTGATATATAAATTATGAACAACAGCTTTATGTTCTAAAATTAAAACAAAATTAGTTTGATTGTATTTGGCTTTTTATGTAAAGAAACAAACTGAAGACTTCTCATGATCTATGATTTGTAAACAAACTGAAGACTTCTCATGATCTATGATTTGTAAACAAACTGAAGACTTCTCATGATCTATGATTTGTAAACAAACTGAAGACTTCTCATGATCTATGATTTGTAAACAAACTGAAGACTTCTCATGATCTATGATTTGTAAACAAACTGAAGACTTCTCATGATCTATGATTTGTAAACAAACTGAAGACTTCTCATGATCTATGATTTGTAAACAAACTGAAGACTTCTCATGATCTATGATTTGCAGGGATGTTGTGTCATGATTTTTTTTCTCTTGCCTTCAATATTCTTTGAAAAAGGGGCCATTGTGGTTTTGATTGTATAGTAGTTGGATTTACAACTACATGTGCACTCAGTGCTTATCACCACTAAAGTTGTGAGTTCAAACCCTGTTCATGACAAGGTGTACTCGATACAACATTATGTGATAAAGTTTGTCAGTGACTTGCTACAGGTCGGTGGTTTTCTCTGGGTCCTCCGGTTTCCTCCACCAATAAAACTGTCCACCACGATATAACTTAAATATTGTTGAAAGTGGCGTTAAAACACCATCAACCTAGCCAACCAACCAACCTTTGAAAAAGTCAAAATATTTCTTGAAGATTATCATACTAACAAAATAAAATCTTAAAATAAAATCTTAGTAAGCTCAAGATGCTTGAAGGCATTGTTATGACCTTAACTATTTAAGAGATGGTAAAATACTGTTTTAATACATTAAGTGTGCCAGTCTGTCCTTCACTAGTGTTAGCTATACTCTTATTTCTATCATAGAGGTCAGACGAGGTTCTCTTCTTTCTCACCTAACAAATAAAAGGTTAAGCCAGGCTGTTGGTATAACTCCTGTTTACATCAAATTATTGAAGGATAAAAGGTGTCATTATTAGATTGTATGATAAAACAAGCTCATAATGTCAAAATTTCAAAATTATTTTATACAATTTCATTTGAATACTTTGTCCAGATTTATATTTTAAGATGTTGATTTGTCTTTAAGATAATGGAGAAAAGGCTTCATAAATATGTATGATTGTTTAATCTTGATTACAGTAGAACAAACCTTTTGACAATCATCAATGACTTTATGTTAAAGAATATGTATTTTAATTTTCATGTTAAGGCATATATAAACCATTTATAAAGTCTTTATATACAATGAAAGATATAAAATGTGGGGTAGAATAAAAACATGATAATAACATTGAATATTTGAAGTATGACTTTTACAGGTATTAAACCCATTAAACATTGTCTGTGGTATGACTTACAATATAAATGTGTTTTCACTTTCTGTTACAGTCTAGTCTTTATTTTATGCCACTTCTAACATAGCTGAACATGATTTTGATACCCTGTTACATTTAAGGTACAAGAATTGTACCCCTAATTCTGATTTGTGTTTGTCCTATAATATGTATCAATGATCAACCACCTTAAAACATTAAACCACTCTGGGCTCATGGTCAGGTGCACTTGATACAACATTATGTGATAAAATATGTCACTAACTTGCAGCAGGTCAGTAGTTTTCTCCAGATACTCTGGTTTCCTCCATCAATAAAACTGACCACTATGATATAACTGAAATATTGTTGAAAGTGGCATTAAGCACCATAAATATAAACCTTAACCACTCTGTTCCCTGGTCTAATAATGAGCTTGGCTTCTGAGTAAAACATATTGTGCATTGTCTTTCCAGTAATGGACACTGTGAAACATAATATTTATTTTTGTTGCATATTTTGGAGTTACATTAACTCAGGTTAAGATGAGCGTGAAAGTTTTTAACAAAAGAGATATAATATTTGCTAATAAACTTTTAAATTAATTCTTTCTTATAAGCCAAAAGCAATACATAAATTAAAGCCTTGATTCTGAAGATGTTTTGATTCTCATGTGATTTTAATTATTAATCTGTTACAAAATAAGTCTTGATGATTCCAAACCTATTAGAAAAGATTTTTTTTTTGTTCTGTTAGATCGATCATGTCACCATAAAGGTTTTTAAGTTTAAAGTTATATTTGTACCTAATGTAAAACTAAAATTCAATTAAAATAAACATTTTTCTGTTGATTGTTAGATAACATTGTACAAATATGGCCATTTATTACGGGTATGTGATTTTGGTAAATCTGTTGTATATGATTACACGTTTTATACAAAAAAAGTATCAATTCTAACAGTATTGTATAATTGTGTGGGCTAAATACCTAAGTTATTACTGCATTGTCTATTTGCATGATAAAAATTATCAATATTTCAGAGAGTATGTGGTATTAATCTCTAAGAATATGGTCTTAGAAAGTATTGATTTTCAAAAGAGTAGTATGGGGGAAAAATCTTTTCTGAGTATTGTAGGGTTAATTTCACTTTCATAAATAAGTGTTAATTTTCATTTGATTTTTTACCATAATTGTCTTGATGTAATAAAAAAAAAATGCTCGCCTTTGTAATGCAGATCAGTAAATTTTTTCAAGAAACTATTTATAGTCATGAAACAAAAACTTGGGAATATAACTTAAGTTAAATCAAAATGACTTCATTATATGATATTGAAGACAAGCTATTCCTTTTTTATGTGAGGTTTAAAAATTACACTCAGTGCCACTATCCAATGTTTTCACTTTAAATAAGAAAACTGCCCATAGCCATCGGTTGTCTGCAATCCTCGTTAAGTAAATAACGAATTAAATTAAATAGGTTTTCCTTTTTTTCCATTTAAATATTGAAATGAAATTAATTAAATAAATATCCTTAAAATATCACGGTAAAATATTATTTGCTGATAATTTAATGGTAATGTTTGAAAACTCTCTGTAATTGAAGTTTACAGTAAGCCAGTATGAGTAAATAAAAGTTTGAATGCTGTTTCAGTATGTGATTAAATTGTATTACAGAGATTTTCTCCTCTCAATTAGAAGGCTATCTGTAAAGTTATGATATGCTATACCTGTTGATTATATAGGTCATTAGGTGTTAACAAATCTGCTAACAAAATCTAGACGCATGTATATTTACTACCTTGTAATTTGTAAATTTTAGAATTTTAGAATTTGATCCCCCCCCCCCCCCAAAAAAAAGGGAAGGGGTAAAAGAGAAGAGTTATATTATTTTATGACTAGCTACCTCTAGTATAACCATAACAATCATTAAGGTCGCAAAATTCAGTTTACAGGTTCCCAAAAAGTTTGTTCACATGACAAATGTTTGTTCACATGACAAATTATCTCACAAAGCAATTCAAGTTTTTATTTTTTTTTAAATCAACATTTTATATTTTATTCTCAATCTAATTAAAATTAGATCTACACACTTGCTCCCTATTTTCTATCGGGTTTTTTTGGTCACTCATGTAGTAGAGTGACCAAAAAACAAAAACAAAAATGATAGAAAATAGGGAGCAAGTGTGTAGATCTAATTTTAATTAGATTGGTTTTACATTTTTGTATTCTCTAATTATATCAATAAAATGTAACTTCTTGAAGACATTTATAATATATCTGAACAAAATGGAAATAATTCTTTAACAGTATTAAATAATATTTAGAAAGAACAGTCAAATTTGTTAAGCATAAAATTTCAGACCAAAAAATAGTTTATTTAATCTTTTTATCTAAGCATGAAACACTAGACACATGTTAGATCACAAATTTTTTGTCTTGTGGGAATTTTTGGACAAAGACAATATTTGATCTCTAGTTTTGATGTGCACAAATGAAAACATTTTGATCAAAAGATTATGTAGGAATGCAAGTTGACAAGTGCAAGGTGAAAACAGATTTCAATGATATTAAATTTACAGGTATAATCATGTGGTGATATTCTGAGTGCAGGTTATTTTACAAACATGTATTATCTGATGAGAACATGTCTTAATTTAACAAGTGTCACTGTTGATTATTACATGTGATGTGTTACTACCATTAGAGAGTTAGTTCTCTTGCATGTGAGGGGGATTTCTCTTGCCGGAGAGGGGATTTTTCTTTCCGAGAGGAGATTTCTCTTGCCAGAGAGAGGATTTCTCTTGTCAAAGATGGGATATTTCTGTCATAAAAAGTTATTTTTCTTGCCCAAGAGGGAGATTTCTCTTGCCAAAGAAAGGCATTTTTCTTGCCAAGCAGGGGGACTTCTTTTGCATAAAAAGGGGATTTGTCTTGCCCAAGAAATGGAATTTTAATCAGATACACTTTGTAAATGAAAGATATTACATCTATGTCATAAAAAGTTATTTTTCTTGCCCAAGAGGGTTAGATTTCTCTTGCCAAAGGGAGGGATTTTTCTTCCCAAGGAGGGGTACTTCTTTTGCATAAAAGGGGATTTGTTTTGCCCAAGGAATGGGATTTTAATCAGATAAATGAAGGATATTACATCTATGTCATAAAAAGTTATTTTTCTTGCCCAAGAGGGTTAGATTTCTCTTGCCAAAGAGAGGGATTTTTCTTCCCAAGGAGGGGGACTTCTTTTGCATAAAAAAGGGATTTGTCTTGCCCAAGGAATGTGATTTTAATCAGATAAATGAAAGATATTACATGAATTTGGCCATTTCTATCATGTATAAGAGGGAGATTTTCCTGTAAAAATAGTAACATTTTGCTTAAAAAGATGTCTTCCTTCCCAATGGGATAAAAAAAAGAATGAATAGTAATTTCTAGTAAGATTTTACTTTTAAATCTGTCTAAACAACTATGGCCAAAATCCTTTGTTCAGCTCAGGCAGGGTTTACTGTATAAGGGTTTAAATATGGCATCATCTTTGACTCCTTTCATTTCTAAACAAGCACCCATAAAAGAAGGATTTTTAAAACCGACTATACATACATGTATGTTAAGAATATATCTCATTTTGCAGTAACAGTGCTTATTTGTAAATTTAAATGATATGTTAATGGTCATTTTCTGCTGGATTTGTGAAGCACATGTCACATGACAGTTAGTATAGTGAGTGAATGATTGTTGCTTAACGCCAAATGAACAATTTTTCTGCTATGTTACATTCAATGAAATGATGATGATGCCGGCTTTATACTAGACCAACATCTTAATTTGATCTTTACAGGTCTTTACAGTCTGCAGGTAGACATGTCACTCCACTGTGACACATTATCCTGCAGCCAGTTCTACACTGCAGCTATCATTGCCTCAACCGACCTAAGCCAGTTCCAATTTCCAATAATATATAGATTTTTATCTTTGTTCATTCAGACATGGAGGAACTACTAGACAAGATTTCTTGTGAAAATTAAATGCATCGAATTAAAGCTCTATATAAGGGAGACAATTTTGTAATAAAAAAATGATTTGGGGAAAAAAAATTCTCATATTTTATTTAAGCTTTAGTAAATTGTCTTCTAGATGAGAACGTAGAATTTGTTGGATGTAGACAATTATTATTATTACTCATGAGTTTAGTAAGAATAATTTCAAATGTTCAGTCATACTTCTGTGGATGGTCCTTAGTAATGAAGCAATGTTTTTGACATATAAAACAAATAGTGATGTGTTGGGCATTATCTTAGCAGAATAAACATGTCAGTCTGAGTTTATTGAATTAGATAAACATATGTTTTAGATCCCTGTGACATAAATTACTGGTATGTCATTGTGTTAATGACAGTTAACATATCTGAATGGAATCTTGTTAGTACAAGTCAGATTATCCAAAAACAGGATTAATGTACATGTAAGAGAGTACATCAGTCTCAATACTGAATCACAGTTCTGTTATAGTCCTCACAATAAGCATCAGTCCTTGGGCCCAAGACCAGTAAAACTTTGTTCAGACTAGTAAATTTTTTCAGTTTTAATTTAGAACTATGCATATGAAAATAAATTCAAGAATATGATTCGGACCAGTAAATTCAAATTTTCATTTCAATGACTGCTGTTTTGTTGTTGAGAGTTTCGACCATTCCTTAAACCCACTCAATATAGGACACTGAAATTTTGCATAATTTGCAAAAATGTAAATTTAATGTCAAATCCTGATGTAAATGGAGATAGTAATGTGTAGTAAGTCAAATTACAGATTTTTATTCAGCAGTTTTTAAGTAAACCAATCCATAATTCCTGTCTTAATCATCCAATAAACATGCTTCAATAGTCAATATAAACAAACATTTTAACAGTCATTTCACAAAAAGAAAAATTTATTGCAAGGATACAATATAATGTAACATGCCTGATCTCCTCTGAAAAAGAATTTCATTCATAAATCTTTTTAAGAAATAAACGCAGGAGTGATACTGATTTTTATCGATAATCAGGATCATTTAGGTACATAACAACAGATATATGCAGCTGGGAATGTTTTTGTGAGGAAAACGGCTAAAGTTGTTTTTTTCTGGCATTATTTTTTTATTTGTATTATTCTAAAGAAAAAAAAGTTTTTTTCATTATCTTTTTCTAAACAGTCTGCCAACAGATTTAATGAAGTTTTAACAGGTTTTTGATGAAAGGGATCAAATGGTGCTCTCAAATGTGTGTTCTAACAACACATTGTAATATACCAAGGTGTTAAATATTTTGTTAGTGCTCTGATTTAGACTATCGAAAACAATTGGCTTGAAACTTTATAGAGGTGTACATTTCCATGGGACACAGCCCATAGAAGACAAGATTGGGTGAACCTTTCACAGATAAAACCACAATCAAACATACAAATGTACCAATTTGTTCGACATTACAGTTGTAGCCATATGATAAAAATGAATGATTTGATGTCAAAAAAGGATCCCAACGAATGGCAAGTTTCGTCTTTTGTCTGTGAATATTTTAATCTTCGTATTTTGTGGAAGAATGAGGTGCTCACATTCGGTCATAATTTAACTTTGTTTCGTTGCGATCCTATCTTAAGTCTAAAGCAGATGGAATTCCTTACACTTGAATAAGATATATCTTTATCTTCAATATGAACTCATTTAAGAACCTATTACTTTCAGTTATATCATGGATAAAATAAGAAATTATCCCCCTTTGGGAAGAGTTATCCTCCCTAAAAATATAAAAAATAGTTAAAAAAAACTTTCCACAGCACAATAATATTGTCTTGAAAACTTGAATTGTATCTGGGTAAGATATTTAACCTCAGTTACCATGTTTAATTAATGTTTTCATATATTATGACCATGGAAATGCTGTATTTTGGTGTGGAATGCCTAGCTGAGAGTTGACCTCTGTTCTTTATCTGGCATTATTGTTGTGTCCATATATCATACAACACTATTGTTTATATCTTCTCTTTCAACAGTTGATAGTAAATTTTCATAACTTACTATCATATACACTTACAACAAACCTAAATAACTATATGATTTTAACCTAGTTTCTAAAATTATATTTTCATTAAAACTAATTTGTTAAAAATGCTGTTGTAGTGACAACCGGAACAACATTTTAACCGTAATGGAAGCGGGAGATTTGGCGCTGTAAAATCTGATTCAACCCACCATTTCTTTGGAAATACCTGTACCAAGTCAGGGCCATTGCGGTTTTCTCATTTTTCAGGTTGTTGACTGATATTGTCTGTTTATTGACTTATGAGTTTTGCTCTCTGTTTGGTGATTTTGTTATTACCCTTATTTGCTTAGTTTTCCACATTTGTCTCTTTGTTAACTTTGTCTTTGTTTACAAATTACATCCTTTGCTACAGACCAAAACTTTTGTATTTGAGGTCATTTTTATTTTATGTATTTCTTTATGTTTTGGTTAAAATGATTTCAGTTTGACTGCATGCCAAAAGTTGAATAATTAAATTAATGCTTCTTTCTTGTACAAAATATGTTTTATGTTAAAAAAACACTGGTCATCATTAGATGTGAGAAATCAAGATGAACCACAATACATACACTAGAATATTTTTTAATGTGTTTTTCATATATATATAATTTATTTTCTTATATTTTCAGAGAGAATATTTTCGCTGCTTATTTCATCAGAGAATAGAACAGGAATATTATTACAAGACATTTATACAATTCCAAGAACAGACTATGAGAATCCAGTGTCAGAATTCTTTTTACAAATAAGACTTTTTATGAAACAAAAACATATAAGTTTATATGGAACTGTAGCCACATTTTTTGACAATATATTTCCATCAGTTTATAAATATTATTTAAATAATGGTACAGTAGTGACATTAACACAACAACAAGAAAAATGTTTACAAAGCAATCGTCAAGAAATCAACCCTCAACCTTTTGGGTATATTCCATACAACATTTCACACAGTTTAAACAAAGCTTTGACAAATGTGAAATTATATTTAGAAGTTCTTTCTTTAATTGTTGAAGCCATAAATTCTACCGATTACGCCACCGTCACGGAAAAATGTGTCCACCAAGTTACCAAACTACAATTTTGCTCTCATTGCGACAATAAAACTAATGTGAAACCTTGCAAAGGATTATGTTTGAATACAATGAGGCGGTGTCTAGCTCAGTTTTCAATTTTACATCGGGACTGGAATGGATTAATAGTGTCTGTAGTACAGTTAGGAGGAGGACAGAGTCAAACATACAAAGTAGAAACAATACTGAAGAATCTAGACTACAAGATTGATGAAGCAATCATATTAGCACATACTAACTCCAAGCATTTTCTTCACAGCGTAAGTAAATCTTGCATTTTCATGAATTGTGGTCTGCATTTAAACTATGGTAAGCGAATGTTTAGCTCACCTGAACCAACAGACTGCTTTTCATCCGCTCCCGTCGTGCCATTTTAGAAATCAAACACAATGGCCAGTTTTGCTTCTTCTCATAGACCACCATCGTTGATAAACCACGACTGATCTTCCTGGCATAGCTCTCCAATCATGATGAGTGGACAGTATCGTAGGATGATCAGTCATGCATTGCCAATGATAATAACCCACATATGTGATGGAATTGTTCTTATATGTATGTGACCCTCGTCAAACATTGAAATTTTTGTTCTTCATCAGAAATGCAAATGGGCTACAACTGCAGGAAAAAGTATTATCAGCATTCTTGTATGAAAATGTATAAAAAGGTTCCTCTCTGAAATTATGAACCTTACTGAACCCAAATTTTACGTGAATTATAATTGGATGGTCTCTTATAAAGGTTTATGTATTTTATGTGGATCTTAATTCCAAGATGGTCACTACTAACTACATGATAAAATGTGACAGGACTGATAGATACTATGTGAATACTTATTTCCATCAAATAATCAACCAGTGTATAATGATACATAGTCAAGTGAGCCTCTTGTTTACTGGTACTATTTGACATTTCACATAACAGGTAAATAGAATGCAAAAATAACAATGGATTTAGAAAGTAGGACACAAATTATTATTCTTTAGGTAAATTTTTGGAAAAAGTTCAAATGAAATGGCAGAGTCACCTTACCTTGGTACATTTCATTATAATTATTTATTTCAGAGGTATTATTTTTTTTAGTTGAGATTTGTTCCAAAGTTTTTTTTCACATTGGCATATGTTTTTAACGATAAATGTGCTTTGGTAAGTTAGAGAAACTATGTAGTATTCCTTTTTTCTGTCAAATTAATTTGAAAAAACAACTAAAAAAAGACTGTCTAAATTAATATTGGCAGATTAACGAAAGCAGATGTTAGATTAATTTAAAATGAACAGACGTATTAAATTTTAATAAAATTACTGTATTCAGTTACAAGCAACGATAAAAGCTTATGTTGATTAAACGCACATAGAAAAGCATATGTTTTATCTAAATAATATATATATATATATACAGTCAAACCTGTATTAAGAGGTCACCTTTGGGAGAAAGAAAAGGTGGTCTTATAAGACAGGTGACCTCTTACATGAGGTTAAATTCATATGAAATTTTCTATAACAGGATAAGAAAAAGGTGACTTTTTAATACAGGTGACTGCTTAATAGAGGTGACCACAGGGGCAGGTTTGACTGTATATACAAACTTGCAAGCAAAAAAGGGGAACAGGTAAACTTTTTTTGAATGATTTTTGGCCTAATCTTATGAAAATATAATTTCAAGAATGGCTGTCAATATTGGAACTTTGTTAAACAGGTTTCAATATAATAATTAATATTTGTTAATACAAGTTAAAAGGATTCTCTGCTTAATGGTTATATTTGTATCTGATACCATAATGCATGTGTTTACATGTATATTTTCTTCACAACATTTCATTACTTTTAAAGTTTATATGAAATTTAAATAAATATTGGAAAAAAGATATACATTTTTTTAATGTAATTTATTTATATGAAAATATATGTTTCATTCCAGCACATTGCATATTATAAATGTGTATATTAAAAAATTCCTCTCCTAAAAAGTAATAACTGTTTAAAATTGATGATTTTTAATGCAGATCAGTACACATAAAATGATACTTGATTTAAAATTGACAAAGGATACAGGTACATGTATATAGAACTAAAATTGTGGAATTTTAAATATGTTAAGGAATTTGTATAACAGATTTATTGATTCAGAAACATATTACTGTATATTAATAATAATTATTTTTGTCAAAAGTCACTGAAGATCAGACATACAAGTTACTATTTGATTGCAACCCTTTTTTGTGAAAGATCTATTCAAATGGAATAGCAGTATAATAATTATCTTAAATTTTCCATTTTAGTAGAAATTTGAAGTAAAGTGTATACTTTTGATAGACCCATGTCATCATCTCTTGATGAAGTCTGACTTAATAATTGTGCTTAAGAGCATTATCATGAGTTCTATATTTTCAAGAGATGTGAAATTTTAAAATGAATAGCTAGATATGTGTTAATTTAGTTGCTTTCCTAAAAATATCAAAATAATGGTATTTGGATAGGATTTTGGAATTGGCAAAAATGTTGATTGAATTGGATTCTAAAATTGGCAGAAATGTTATTTGGATTGGATTCTAAAATTGGCAGAAATGTTATTTGGATTGGATTCTAAAATTGGCAGAAATGTTATTTGGATTGGATTCTAAAATTGGCAGAAATGTTATTTGGATTAGGGTTATGGAGTTTTAATGGCACTTTCATTAATATTTCAGTTATATCATGGTGGTCAGTTTTATTGGTGAAGGAAATTAAACCTGAGAAAATGACCAACCTGCTGCAAGTCACTGACAAACAATGTTATTTTGATAGGGTTCTGAAATTGGCAGGAATGTTATTTATAGATACATAGTGTTCTAAAATTGGCAGAAAAAAATATTAGTTGGAAAGGGTTCTGAAATTGACAGGGTTTTGCCTTACACTGGAGAAACAAAGTATTTTTGTTGTACTCAACAGTTCTTTTTCTGTTGAGCTTTTCTACTCTGGAGGTCAATAGTAGTAATACATTGTATACTGACTGTTGACCAGGTTAATAATTAAGAACATGATCAGATTTGTATAAGAATGAAAGTAAAGATTTAGGTTTACTTTGGCAAACAAGATAAAATGTACATAATGAAATTAAATTAAAAATTGTGAGCCATTGAATAAACTGCTATTTTATAATAAGTTTGTAAGAAGCACTTGACATGTTCAATTGTATAGGTTTCTTTGACATAGTAATAGATACATTTAAGGGACATCATTTTATAATAACAGGTAGAACTCAAGGTTTGAATAACAGACTGTAAATATTATCATTGTAGCTTTATAATGCCCTTAAACAGAGCAAAAGTTTAATCCAGTGTTTGTTTAAGCATACCATGCATACTTTGTAACACCAAGCTAAATGCAGTGATATTCATTGTTACAGAAATTTAAAATATCTGTCATTCTCCCTTTTGTGTGTGTGTGTGGGGGGGGGGGGG
>MJUT01059425.1:35418-47820 GCA_002080005.1 Gigantidas platifrons
AAAGGGGGAGGAGAAGGTAGGATTTTATAAACTGAATTTGACCATTTTTATGTCTTAGGAATAGGATTGGGAATTCAAGATATATATGCCTATTAAAGTCATGATTCTACAAACTACAATAAAGAACTAAAGCAAATTGTGAATTTCAGAGTTTTTTTTCTCTCTTTTGTTTTTGAAGCGGGATTTATTCCCCATTCTCATAAAAGATTGAAAAATAAAGAAATATGTATATGTAGGTGTTTGTTTCATCATAATTATATTTAGTTACTCTACCTGTGACTTACCTATCAACATTCTTCTTATGGTAAAAACAACTCACCTGATAAAGCTCTTCATCTTTAGCAACAAATAGTTACTTCAACAGACCAAAGTTTTGAACTATTTTCTGTAAAGGTAAACAAAACCCTGCTTGTCTGTCAAGTACATGTATAGGTATTTCAATTTGAAGTAACTTTTTCTATTAAAAATTAGGTTTGTTGTTCCTTCTACCAATTTCATGTACTGACAATTACCTATGGTTTTCAACAACTAAAAGGGGCCCGGGTGGCTCAATGAGTTATGTCGTTGGATTTAACAACTCATACAAGTCTATCACCAATACGGCGTGGGTTTGCACCCAGCTTTGTAAATTACAAAAAAGGGTGCATTCGACTCGCAGCCGCAAGTAAAGTTTACCAGTTGCTTGCCCAGGGTCGGTGGTTCTTTCCAGATACTCCGGCTTCCTCCACCACTAAAACTGGCCGCCATGATATAGCTGAAATATTGCTGAAAGTGGAGTTAATACACCAAAATTCAAATTCAACAACTAAAAAGTATTTCATGCCCATGCTACATACATAGTTGTCAGGGGCATTAAGTTTCACCAATTGTTGTTATTTCCGTCTTGCATTTATTTTCCATTCAATAACTTTCCCTATTAGCAAATCAGTTGAAATGCATACACAAGATCAGGAATCGTAATAGGCAGACCAAGTTTGAGTTTGGAAACGAGCAGGTTTTTTTTTTTTTTTTTTAGAATTATCCCCCTTGATTTGCCACAATACCAATCAATACCTCAGGCTTAGTTCAATAACTTAACTAAGTACCCTTATTGCAAATCATTTGAAATTCATACACAAGACCAGGAACCATATTAGGCAGACCATGTTTGATTTTGGCCTTACACTTTTTTCGTTCTGAAATTATTGCAATTCAATAAGTTCATAAAGTTTGATTTCTGAAAGCTGCTTCTTTGAAGTATATGATCTGTTATGTATACACTCCCCCTCAATCACTTCAGCCGTAACTTATTCTTATAGTGAATTATACCCCTTGATTTTCTAGCATTACAGAAGTCTGCAGTATCTCATCTGGGAGTTGGGGAATTTGTGTCCCATGGACACATATTCTTCTCTATGTTTTTAAGGTATTTCCTACATGCAAGTTTATTAAATATGTAGTGACTGTCATCTTATCATTTTTGCATTTTGTGTAAAAATAGGGAGAATACAATATTACTGGAACACCCGTTTAAATCCCCCTTAATCTCCCTCCTAATTGAACATGCACAAAATTCTGAACAAGAGATGAAAATGAAACTATAAGGATATCACAATATGGCAGGTGCATTAGTTTTAATTCTGTAATAACGATCAGTGTTACAATTTATCATCTATTGACATTCAAAGAAGTTACATGTTAAATTTCCTTATTTTTTAAAACCTTAAAACCTGGAGTATGCAAAAGACTAGAGGAAACATGAAAATCTATTAATTCTTTGACATTTGAAAGATGTTTTTCATATATTATCTCATCAACTTCTATTTAGCTGGCAGTTTTTTATGTTAGGTTTGTTTGATTGATTGATTATTATATCTGTTACAAAGTTTCATCTTTCAAATTAGTGTGGTTTTTTATGTTGTAATCATTTTTAGATATATGGTTTTTGATAGTCTTAGTTTATAAAGTTAATTTATTTCCATGTCTTCGAAAAACTTTATTTTCGCCTACATATTGATAAATTTCCTTGGGTGGTCAATTGTTTTTGCTACAGGCTTTTTTCCTTTGTGCATTTCAAACTGTGAAAGTCTGGTTTGATCATGGTTCCCTGTATCAGGTATTTGTTAAATAATTCAAGCTGCATTTTGGAATATGCTTGTCTTTCAATGATTTTCAACCTTTACAATTCAATTCAAATCAAAACATGGCTAATAAATCCCCTCCCTTAAAATTCAAGATAGTTGATATCTTGAAATACATTTATATTTTGAAAAGACTGACAGCTCAATTAATTTTCTCTCCAGGATGGGATGATAGCAATTTCTATGGGGGTTTTATTTTCAATCAAGTTAAGTGGAATTCAGGCAATGCCTATCAGTGGACAAAGATTTTGTCAACTTGAACAAAAGCATGACCCAAACATTTTAATGACAAAGATCAGAAATCTTGTTCTTACATTGGTGATGTATACAACAGAATCTTGCAAACATGATAATACTTGTGCATTCTTTCATTGAAACTTTTTTTTAATGATATTTACTTGAGGATGTTTGTCTTGTACACATATTGGACGATAGCTTTTTATTTTCACTGGGGCAGAGAATCGTAACAAAGAAAGGAATTTTCTCTATTCAAAGACAAATATTTATACACGTGGAAAGTGGTCTTTAATTTGTTTCTTCAGTCCTGTTGGTATAAATCTTTTTATTTATCATCTTGAAAGCCAACTTAGCTGTTATTTAAATTGTATTATATACTCAGCTTAAAATTAGAAAAAGTTGTTTGTATATGGACAATACATCTCTTGGTACAGTATAGATTCAGACGTAGATATACAATATAGGGTGAAATAGGTATTCAATTTACTAGATAAGGTTGGAGTTCAATTTACTAGACAGTCTGACAATGCGAAAGTCAAAAGTCCGAATAGTCTTCCTATGCAAGTTTTTATTTTTTAAATATATTTTCCATATTTTAAATAGAATTGTTTTTTTATGGTAATGTTGAAAATCCATTCCTATGATGAGTCATTGATTTTTAGAAAAGTGAGGCCAAATAAGTTAATTATTCGTGAATTATTAAATACATAAAGACAAGTTTTTTGTAAACCCTAGTATGTACCTTAGAGTAAGTAATGTACTGTTTATATTTGTCTTGATAGAAGAGGGTTTGGATTTTTATCAAGCAAAATTGGTTAACATTGTTGAGAGCCTCAGTTTTAATTTCTAAAATCAATGCACAAGTAGTTAATCAGAGTAAAACTTTTTTCTCTGACACTGGCATCCAAAAATGTCCAAATCTGTATCATACCTCAGGTATTGATGTTTATGTACGGTAAATAAACATTACCTGGCTATGATATCAAACAAATTGAAGGCCTGAAGCTTGAATGAACAACTTGCAGAAAGTTTATTATTTATCTTTAATAAAATTAATATGTGTGCTAAATGTACATGTATGAAAAAATAATTCAATCCTACAGGGCGTCTTCTTTTTCGCCTTGAAGACACAGGAGGCAGACTCCAGCGACAACGGGGCGAGAACTGCGCCCACTTCGCCTGGTTTGGTGAACCCTGCCTACAGCTTATAAAAATCCACTCCTTTCAGTCTATCCACCTCTTCTAGTGTATCAAGGACCATCTAATGTATCCACCCCTTCTAATGTATTTCGGGGGGGGGTGCATCGTGATCATGATCCTATGGTAGTTGGATTTAAAACTAGCTATGCAATCTATCACCACTAAAGTTGTGAGTTTGTATACTGCTTATGGTGAGGTGTACTTGATATGATATTATGTGATTTGTCAGTGACTTGTGGCAGGTTGGTGGTTTTCTCCGGGTGCTCCAGTTTCCTCCACGAATAAAGCTGACCACAATATAACTGAAATATTGTTAAGACTGGCTTTAAACACCATAATTAACCCCCTATTCCCCAATGTATTGAGCCCCATCTAGTGTGTCCACCCATTCCATTGTATCGGGCCCATCTGATATATCCACACCTTCTAGTGTATCAGGGCATATCTAGTGGAACCATGCCTTCCAGTGTTTACCCTCCATTACAATTTATTACCCTTTCGAATTAAATAAAATACCAGGTTGTTCCTATTCCTTATTTACCTAAAAAAATATGGACTAATAACCTGGTTTCTGAAATTAAAGTTTTAAAAAAAATATGGCCTCAAAATGCTACCGTTATGACTTATTAAACTAAAAAACAATTTAAGCAAATAATTCTTTACAAGTAGAATTCATAGCCTCTTCTATACAAGTCTAAGTAGTTGTCAGATCTTGTAGCCTCCTTGAAGACAGATATTGCAGAAAATGCAGTAAAAATGTTAAGAAAACCATTCATTTTAGAGAAATATGAAACTGCAAAAGTGTTGCAGTCACTCATTAGTTGGTTAAAGTGGGAAAATCAGGGATAACAAACTGATCTGTTGTATAAAGTGTTGATTTGTAGTAGATAGTGCAGTAAAGTGTTGATGGATCTGTACGTTAAGTGAGAAAAATAATATATATTTAGAAGGCTTAACTTATGTTAATGTATAGGTTTAAACATTATTTAAATATCTCAGTATTTTTTGTTTTTGTTTTTACTATAATGTATTTCTGTTTGAGCATTATTCAAAAAATTTTGCATCTGTCTGTCTCTTAATCTCATATAACAAAAATTCAGTTAATAATTGATGTGGAAAGATACTAGCACAAATGAGAGAGAATAGATAAAAGATGAATGGGGCATGTTTATTTGTGTTGTACAAGTTGATCAAGTTATTGGACATTAAATATTAAAAAATGATATCCAATCAAAATTTGGGATTCATGTTAAAGATACATATAAAATAATTATTGTACATTTTGTAAAACATTGGTTTTTTTACGGTAGGTTCTCGATAATGCTTTCTTGCTTTTATTAATGGCCAAATTAGAATAATTACTACTTAAATAAAGTTTGTCTTGATCAGGCCCTGGCTTCTCATTCTTTTAACTAACGGTATATACCAAGTTTGAATTGAGTAAAAAAAAAAATTATATAGAGAAATTCAAGTCTGCTTTTCATGATGGTAATGCTATTTACCAACAAAAATGAAAATATTTGATACACACTTTTAATGACAATATATCTATCTGTCACACTTTTACTGAAAATGTCAGAACATTCCTGTTGTGATTCTTTTGATCGTTACATTTTCTGATTCTGTTAATTCATCGATTGCTTTTTAAAAGTGGTAAATCTTACTATTTTTGTCAAAATTTATCTCATTGAATGATTAAAAATGATTATGGCCGCTGGTATACCATGTAATTCTCTGCTTATCATTACATTAGTAATTATAAAAATCATGGGTTCTCGATGATACTGTTGAATGTTTCATTAAACTGAATCATTTCCTCTATTGATTAGTATGAAATCAAAGGAGTGAGCAGCATAATAGCATTATCCTGATTCTGAGTCAGCCATTAGCTGCTCTTACTCCTTAATGCTGTGTGCTTAGTAGAGAAGCAACAAAAGATGAATTTGATTTGACACGACAGGGGACAAAACCCATGATCAGCAACACTCAAGGCAAGCACACAAAACATTATACCACTGAGTTGGTAATAAATATTGAGGGGCCATCATGGTCATGATCGTATGGTAGCTGGATTTACAACTACCTATGCAATCAGTGCCTATCACCGCTAACATTGTGAGTTCAAATCCTGCTCAGGCGAGGTGTACTTGATACAACATTATATGATAAAGTTTGTCAGTGACTTGCGGCAGGTCGGTGGTTTTCTCTGGGTACTCTGGTTTCCTCCACCAATAAAACTGACCGCCATGATATACCTGAAATATTGTTGAAAGTGGCATTAAACACCATAACCCTAACCACACCCATAAATATTGAGATCCTAGTGTTGAGCTAAAACAATTAAGTTAGGTTGATAATGTTAGGCCTGTTTTGTACAATGAAGAATCTGAATCTGATAATGTGAATCAATGTGAAACTTCACTGTAATGTCATTAAAATTTTGTTTGGTGCAAGAACTAATTTTAGTTTTTCAAAGAATTTTTTCTTTCGTGACAAATAATCTCAAATTACATACAAGGAAATACAAATTCTAATCTAAAGAATTGTTTTGTTTAAATGTTTTTGTAAAAACAATGATAACAATTTTTGTGATATAAAAGATAACATACAGGTATCAATGAACAAGTATATACATGTTGTATATGCCTATAATATATGTTATCAGTCTCCAGATGCTATATATCCCATTATAAAGGGCAGTGGTTTTGTTAAAAAGTGAGACATCATCCGAACCTTTTAACAAAACCACTGCCTTTTAATATATAACATCTCGAGACTGAAAATTTTTTTATCTGAATGTTCCAACATTCCTGGTATAAAGAACAGTCAGAATGTTTCCATGGAATTGTTCCTATGTTCTCCTTTTTATATTAAAGTGAACAGAAATTTGAAGAAAAAAGTCAATAAAATAGTAACATTATATCCTTATTATCCTTATTTGGAGATTGGGGGGAAAAGTCTTATAAAATCATTTCCTCCAATTTGTATTGAAATATTTTCCTGATTTTTAATGCTAAAATAAATAATATATTTTTGACAAATTTGAATGAAATATTTAAAATTTAGTTGAAACATGAAAAAATTATAATGATTTTTGGAATAGAGACCTAAAAATGCTTTCTAGTTATATACACTAGGCCGCAGAAGTGGTGTAATGATTAGGGAGATCGCTCGCCTCTAGTGTAGTAGATCTTTGGTTAGAGCCCAGGTCGGGTCACACCTAAGACGATCAAATTGGTAACTGTGGCTTCTCTGTTAAGCATGCAGCATTAAGGAGAAAGAGCAAAGACTGGATGACTCGGAGTCAGGATAATGTGTCCGAGTGTAGCGACATTTCGACCCGCAGACTGTTGTTTCAGTGAGCTAGCACTAATACAAAGTGGACATCATTATCATCTCATGATGTAACTTGTTCTTGCTATAATATAGCTGAAAATTTGCTCATTTGGTATTAAACAATGCTCTCTCTTTTACTATATATACTAGATCAAATGAAGAAGTAGCTTGATTTATTTTTTTTTATAATAAAAATAATTAATTTCCTGTCTGATGCTGTTACAGGTA
This sequence comes from Gigantidas platifrons, assembly GCA_002080005.1. Lineage (NCBI taxonomy): Eukaryota > Metazoa > Mollusca > Bivalvia > Mytilida > Modiolidae > Gigantidas > Gigantidas platifrons. Next base: position 42,540 of record MJUT01059425.1, read on the forward strand.
CATGATAAAATTATTGTCAAGAAACAGAAATAATTAACAAAACATGAAAAATGTATGCAAATTGTTGCCTTAGGAAGTCAACTTTACCAATAATGACACTCCAGTTTTCTGTGGTAAATCAATGTGGAAAAAAAAACAATGATATTTTTTGTACATGGTAAATTGAACAGAAATGGCCAACAGCTTCTTTGATGTAGGAATTATTAAACCTTGGTTTCATTTGGTTTTTATGCTTGCTGAATCTAATTATACTAAAAATTTTAAAATTGCATAATGCTGGTGCAATAAGTGCAGAATAATGTTTCTAGACAGGTTTATGTTGAGTGATATTTCATCAGTCGTTTTGCTAATTATTGCGTGCAAGCTCTTTGGTAGCACAATGGTGCATGGTATGATACAGAAATATACCTTATATAGATGATTTTATGATATGTGAAAGTGAAAGATATTGTAAGATATGAAATATGTTTAAAGTTTCATTTTCCAAATGTTTCTTACGGAAAGGTTAAAGATTAAATTGATCTTATTTTGACACTAAGTTTTCTTTCTTTGCTGTTGGTCTTGCTAATAGATCTGCACTTACATAACCAGATTACATAATGTGTTTACCATCATTCAATGAAAAGCAAGATTTCAACAACAACAACAACAACAGTAGGTTAACAAAACTGTAATTGAGAAAATATAAGAAAATTTCATTTGTTGACAGCAATGTAGTCCATTTTGGGTTTATGGTGTTTTAATGCCACTTTCAACAACATTTCAGTTTTATCGTGGCGGTCAGTTTTATTGATGGAGGAAACCGAAAACTTTATCACATAATGTTGTATCGACTACACTTCGCCGTGAATGGGGTTCGAACTCACAGCTTTAGTGATGATAGGCACTGATTGCAAAAGTACCCCGGTAGTTGTAAATCCAACTACCATGCGATTACGACCATGACTTTTAAAAAACATTCTATTGTAACAGAAATTGTTGCCATTTCTCATTTTCTGTGTTAAAAATTTGAGATTTATGTTATGCTGGTTATATTTTTGTCCATTGCTTTTTTAGGTTTGCCAGAGAAGTCGTTCATTTTGTTGTTGGTGGTTATATTGTTGACCATTACTAAGTGTTGTCGGAAGATTTATTCGTGTTGATGTGGTTTGTTATATTGACCACCATTTTTGGCCCTTTTAAGCTTAATATTTTCATTTGAAGTCATAATTTTATAATCTTCGAGCTGTATTTTTACATTTACATGATCAACAGGTAAATAAGGGCGGGAGTTGGAGTCTGAAATAGATAAATAAAAAGAATTATATGTTACAAGGTACAGACATGTTCAGTATATGACATGCACCATAAACAAGCTGTTTAAGTGCAATTTTCATCTGCTTATGGAAATGTGCATAAATTTATGACTTTGCATTTTATAAAAAATTTAAAAAATATTTATTTAGGTCTTTTACAAAAGACTATGTATGTAGCCTGTCACTGAATGAAGCTTAAAATGACAAACTAGAAAAAAGGAATCAATATCAGTTATATATCAATAGGATATAAGAGTGAATGTAGACAAATTTAATTCCATAAAGTATGGAAAGGGGAGATAATAAGATAATTTGTAGACAAGACTTAGTTTAGGGATTAAGTGTGGAAAGGGGAGATAATAAGATAGAATGTAGACAAATTTACATTCCATTAAGTGTGGAAAGGGGAGATAATAAGATGGAATATAGACAAATTTAATTCTAGTAAGTGTGGAAAGGGGAGATAATAAGATAGAATGCATCCAGATTCCATTTAGTGTGGTAAGGGGAGATAAACAATAGTGTGACAGTAACACAAGATTAAATATATAATGATCCCTGCATGTAGATGTATACTTTGCTTCTCAATCACCACAACAAGTAACTGTGTGAATATTGATAGAATGTAGTCAAATTTAATTCCATGAAGTATGGTAAGGGGAGATAATAAGATAGAATGCACTTTCCTCAACATTCTTTAAACAAGTTGAACATGTTCCTGATGTATTGATTTGCCTATGGCAGCATTTTCATATGGTTTGTCATTGTTTGAAAATATCCCTACGATTAATTTTTTCCGATATTGTCAAAGCTCCGTTTTCTCTCTCAATATTGTCAAAGCTCCATTGTTTTTAATGTAAACAATATTGAATTGATTGATGTTTTCATTTGTTTCAATTCTGTGATATAGTTCAGTTAATTCTCTCAGATAGCATGAAACTGAATCTCATTTTTCCTTTAGAAGAATTTGAGAAAAAAAACAAAAAAAAAACTACAAATGTTGGACAGTTATTCAATATTTATTGGAAGATTTTGATTTTTAAATTGAAATCTCATATTTTAAATTATTGATTGTTATTTTTAGAATTGTGTAATTGATTTGTACATTTAAAATTTGTTTTGATATTTTAATCTTTGAATTAAAGTGATGCTTCAAGTATTATTTAAAAATAAACACTTTAATATTTAAAACCAGTCAAAATATAAAATAGTATCTATCCTCCAGATAAATATGATACAAGTCTCAATGAACTTAAAAGCTTTTATTTTTTTTCAAAACGTTATGAAAACAGATATCATATTTTATGAGTGTTTTATCTTCTATAAAATGATTTATTTCTATGTTTTAAAAGAAAGAATTATGATTCATTTTTTACATACCTGTTGAAATACCTTAGGGAAAGGTGATAAAAATGAAAATATTAGTAAAATCTAATGTTTTTGATATAAAACTGTTGGATAAAATACATGGGTAACTACCTCCAGGAACTTAAAAGAAAAAGTAATATCATTGGCCTTATTTAAATTTTCATTTCTTATATTTGTTTGCCCTTTCCACTAAAATGTACTTGTCCTGCCTTTTTGAAGGTCAGTTATTTGAAAAGAATAAAAAAAAACACACAAAAAAACAAGTTCTTTCATATTATAATTATTGCTGACTGCTGTGATATAACTGAAATATTGTTGAAAGTGGCATTAAACACCATAAACCAAACCAATTATTGCTGAAACTGGGTTGGTATCTGGGAGAAATTAAGCTGGTATAATATAAGCCTTTTGAATACACTGCAATGTAATATTTAGGGAGAGGAGAGGAAGGTTATCCCTGTTCATCTGTCAGTATGTCCTAATATTTAGGGAGAGGAGAGGAAGGTTATCCCTGTTCATCTGTCAGTATGTCCTAATATTTAGGGAGAGGAGAGGAAGGTTATCCCTGTTCATCTGTCAGTATGTCCTAATAAGAGTACAGTAGTCTCCCTCTTATAAGACCTGATCCCTTCCACAATGAAAAAGTGGCCATATAATAAGGGTGGCCTCTCTTCAGGGGGATAATTTAGTAGTATTATATTATCTCAGTACATCTGATATCTGGGCTGATATAGAGGAGTGGCTTTATAAGAGGGGGCAACTGTATATGATTTATACAGCAAACTCCTGCAGTTTTCCTTCCCAGGTCTGTAGAACTTTACATCTATACATACATGTATAAAGAAAGTATGCCAGTGGTTGGATTGGAAATTAATAAATAATTCACAAAAATTTGATAAAAAACGGATTTGAATATAAATGATATATAAAAGAAGAATATCTTTCTGTTGAACTTGTGAACTTATAATTCCATTCTAGTGATTTTATTGTATACAATGTTGATATACATTGTTTTGATGTTGCACAATATATCTATAGTAAAACAAAGGGAAATGAAATGTATTTTGTAGACACAGACTTTCACAATAATGGTATATTATAAAATTGTAAGGTGCAGTGGCTGTGATTGTATGGTAGCTGGATTTACAATCTACCTATGCAATCGGTACCTATCACCAATGAAATTATGAGTTTGATTCTCATCTGCAATAAAAATGTACTCAATAAAACCTTAAATGATGAAGGTTTGTTAGTGACCTGCAGTCGGTTGGTTGGTTGAACTCCACTTTTTTCCAACAATAAATCTGACCACCATGATATAACTGATATGTTCTTCAAAGTAGTAGTAAACAACTGTGATCCACATACCATCAAATAGTAATGTACAGGCCTTTGTTATTGCATTATTATTGTTCTCTTTTCAGGCTAGAGAAACATGTCATATTCCTAAAACAGATTCAAGCATACAGTCAGGTAAAGCATTTAGTCAAGTACTGCGATCACAACTTAATCCTCATAGAGACCGTCGAGCCATTGGTGGGGATTATCTTTATGACAAAATTCGGCTTCTGATGCAGGAACTGCTGACGTCCATGAATATGTTTAACACAGTGTCAGATGATATTTGTGGACAGGAGATTTTATATGATGAAGATGAACAGAGTTCAACATGTTGGAATGGCACTTCTGTTGGCAGGTAAGTCTATCATTCTAATCCAAAATGGGCCACTATTGATAGATATGTTCATATACAGCTTAAGCCAATCACAAAACTTGTAGTAAAAGTGATGGTACATTTTGATTGATTGATTATTGTTTGATGTCAAGTGAGCGGTTGGTATTCAGGTTCAGAACAAGTATACATCCAGTAAATCATGTAGATAAAACGTTGGTATTGGGATGGTTCTATGAGCTTACGCCACAGAAAAACGAGAATATAATGTACATGTACATGGTCTTAATGATTTGCTTACAACCGGCCACAGACAACCACTTCTATCGAAATTGCACGTCGGTAGCTGCCTCAATTTGTCTTTCAATTTCATGTGCAAATAGCATGGAATTCTTCATATATGAGGCAGTCATTTATGTGTGGGCCCAATTAAGGAGAGTTGTGAATTTTATTTGTCACACACAATTCACACAAGTCTAACACAACTGTCTGATCTTTATAACTTTTGTGTAATGAAACATTGTGTGTTCAGATTCATGTATGTATAAATCTGTTCTTAGAAAAAGAAACAAATTACCACAAACAAACAAAAAACACCACTGAAGTTAGATTGAGCTGTGAAACCCACCTCAAGGGTAACCCAAGGCAGGGTATTTTTTCTTTGCTCAGTTCACCATAGGATTCCCTCCAATAAGTCAGGTAGTGACTATATAGCTGAAAAATTGCTGAAAGTGATGATAACACAAATAACTACAAACAGAATGAAAGTGATGATAACACAAATAACTACAAACAGAATGAAAGTGATGATAACACAAATAACTACAAACAGAATGAAAGTGATGATAACACAAATAACTACAAACAGAATGAAAGTGATGATAACACAAATAACTACAAACAGAATGAAAGTGATGATAACACAAATAACTACAAACAGAATGAA
>MJUT01059425.1:48150-72698 GCA_002080005.1 Gigantidas platifrons
AAAGTGATGATAACACAAATAACTACAAACAGAATGAAAGTGATGATAACACAAATAACTACAAACAGAATGAAAGTGATGATAACACAAATAACTACAAACAGAATGAAAGTGATGATAACACAAATAACTACAAACAGAATGAAAGTGATGATAACACAAATAACTACAAACAGAAAAGAATAAACTTTTAGGGTTAGGGGTTAGAGTTATGGTGTTTAATGCCACTCTCAGCAATATTTCAGTTATATCGTGACAGTCAGTTTTATCGGTGGAGGAAACCAGAGTACCAGGAGAACACAGACTTTTAGAAATCTTGATCATTCTAATTACAATAAACATATTACACAAATAAGTGGTGTATATATTTGTTTGTAATTACTGCCTACATTGTTTATCTGTATAGATTGTTTGTGGCCATTATAAAGTAGTTAGTTTTTATCTTTAAAAGCAATTTGTATTATCACTCATTTTTACTCCTCTCTGTTTAATTACAAACAGTTTTATTGCTGCCAAAAGATAGTGTTATTTATGATTTTCATCACTTGGTATGGTGATCTAGTGTTTTAGTAGTGTATAAATTTAATTTTACCAATTTTCTACCTATAAACCTGCCATAGTTCAGGTCAAATATACCATATCATATGTATATTGTCAGTTATAGAGCTTCAGAAACAGATAAGCCTGTTATTCTAGCCTGTTTCACAGCTAATGCAAATACATTGTACTTTTATTTTCATCAGTGATACATGTATGTTGTGTTTTACCTGCAATGTCAAAAACAATCAAAACAACTGACAAATTGTACTGTAAAGAATAGAAACAAGGAAACAAGGGTTGTACCAATCGTTTTCAAGGTTGTCCTCTGTCACGTCCACCATGCTATACTGTTTGCTGTTTCTTATCATTTGTTCTGCATGAATCAAGTACCAGGAGGCAATTATTTGTATGCTAAACCAATAAAGCAAATACTTTATGTGGATACATTTATTTTATAGCAAAAGTAAAGATTGAAAGATATATTACTTTCAAGTTACTAGCTCTATAATGGTCAAAATATGGACCTAAAAGTAATTTGAAAGTTTATACAGTGATTAAGATGGGGCTTACCTCGAATGCTGCAAAATCAAAATTGTGTTCTTTGATTTTCAAGACATTTGTGTCAGTTCATTGTTGCAGTAACCAATATTTTATTATAAAAATAAAGTTAACTGAATTGTTAAAATAGGGGTGTGGTGTCCTCTGTTAGGATCTGTTTGTCATTCATTGTACAGTTGAACCTGCCCATGCAGTCACCTCTATTAAAAGGTCTTTTTTTGTCCTGTCATGGTAAATTTAATATGAATTGAACTTTTTTAGAGGTCTTCTGTCTTAAGAGACCACTTTTCCCCACAGGTGACCTCTTAATACAGGTTTTACTGTACAATATACTTGTTACTGTTGGTAAAGTACAAGCTACCTCCCTTTTTGATAGTTCATTTGTGCAGCTGCACTTTTATATTATTTTTTTTTTACTATTTTTGGATATTGTTTGAAATAAAATGTTTTATTTTTTTTTAAATTTGATTGACACAAAAATCATTTTATTATTTACACAATGTCATATAAAATGAATAACATTATATTATGATCATTTATTTATTTGTGTTCAAATGTGGTCAACTTTGTAATCATTTTTATCTTACCAAGAATTTTGATCTTTTGAAATAAAAAAGATTTTAAATCCACATGAACCAGTAGCTAAAATGTGTTGCCATGGATATACATTTGCTCTCTGTTTTATTAGTAAATAATGTTAATATATACTTTTACAATGCTGTGTAAAACCTATACCTGTAATGACATACAGGAAGTTCAGTCATGGTTTGTTCAACCTGAACTTGGTACTTGTAGGTGGGAGTTCTTTGTAATGTCTTGTAGGTGGAAGTTCTTTGTATTGTCATATGAATTTATTTATATTCTGTATTATGCAAAATATGGTAAAAAAAAATAGACCTTTTGCATATATAATACCATGTTTTTTTATCTACAATATATGTATATAAATTTGTGTAGAGATAAAGACATAAAAATATAAACAAAAAATTAATCTGTCTTAGAAATGGATAAAATATTTTCTTTGATACAAATTCAAGGATTTAGATTCAATTTAAAATGAAGACCTTAATACCATGTAGGTCTTGGTACAAACTGATATTTTATGTACTTATATATAATACCTGTAACAATACAGTACAAAATCTGGGATAGGACTTAATTCTGTACTTAATACAATCTTTTGGTTTCTATGATGTTAGATGATTTACTACACCAATTACTTTAAAAGACACCAGTGGACTTATTTTAATATCTCAATAACCAAATTTTTTGTCCTGTAAGATGATATGAAAGTTTAAAAATGAATCCCTGCTAAATTTTAATATGTTAATTATCAACTGTTTTGTCCTATGTGATGTTGATTCTCAGGCCTGAAATAGTTTAAAATGAATCCCTGCTAAATTTTATTATGTCAATTGGCAATTTTTTTGTCCTATAATGTGATATGGTTCCAGAGGCCTGAAATAGTCTAAAAATGAATGCTTGCTAACAAACTTTAAGGAGTCAAACATTATACTGTTTTATCCACTTACAATGTTAAGGCCAGAACTGTACAGTTTGTTCAAAAAACATTTTGACAAACTAATACAAACAGCAATTTGGAAGAATTTTTTCAATTTGATTGAGCAAATTTTATGCAATTTTTACTAGCCCAAACCAATTCTTACTAGACTGAACACAGAAACAAATTTAAAATTCAGTCACTAATTTTACAAAAAAGTACAAAATGTATATTTTACTTGGTATGAAATGCCAGAACTGTAATTATAGGAAATAACACTTCTCAACTTCATTTTTTTTATGATTTAAATATATGCACATAAAGTGATTGTCATAGCAACAAAGCAAAACAAAAAAAATAGCAGAAAAGAATAGAAACTCAGCAAGGATTGTTAAGAAAGATTACTAGGAGTCAGTAGTAATTAGTTAGTGAATCTTGCAATGAATTATGTTTTTGATTAACACATACAGATTTCTTCTTTTTCTGAGGAACTTTATCACATTAAGTTGTACTCTACAACATCATGTGTAAAGATAAAGTTTATTAGTGTCTTGCGGCATGTCAGTGGTTTTCTCCTGGTAATCTGGTTTCCTCCACCAATAAAACTGACCACCAAGATATAACTGCAATATTGTTGAAAGTGGCATTGAACACCATAATCTGAACCCTTTTTATGAGAAAAATTCTGATTGGCATTTACTGGAGGTTGCATTGTATCTGATTGGCATTTACTGGAGGTTGCATTGTATCTGCAGGATAAAAGTAGTACAAGAACTCAGAAATGACTGCAACAGAATTTTTAAATGCAATATGATAAAATTTCTAATTTGAAGAAATAAAAAATGTGCTTCAATTTGAAAGTTTAAAGTTACGGACATTTAATTTTAGAAATGAAATATTTGAATGATTACTACTATCAAATATAAGTAATATTGTATATTTTAACAATTACATTTTTTTAACATTAGTATATACTTCATAATATATGAGACCCTTTAGTCATAGTTCAGTAGGTTGAATAAAAGTTTAAATATGGTCACAGTATAATATATGTAATCATTTCTATCTGTCTGATGTAGGGGTCCAGAAAGGTCAAATGGCTGATGTCTTTATATCTCTTTATAATAAAAATGTTTCCTTTTTCACCATAAAAGATTAATTGATTGTCCTGACTTGTTTGAAAAATTACTTTTATACTAGCTGAAGGTAAAGAATTATGAAAAACATTTTCTTTTGTGTTTTAGTTTATAATACAAATAGAAATATATATAATAAGTTCCTTTTTATCTTTAAATTCCTATAAAAGAGTTCCAATTTAAAAATTGTGTGATTGGCCCTTGAAATTTGAAAGTAGCACTGTTTCATATGTAACTCTTAGTAAAATTCCAAGTAGAGAAACTTTTTTGTACTTTTGTCAGTTATGTCATATAGAAATATTTAGATCATGCAAATACCAAACAAATTTTCACATGCTTTTTTTTTTTTTTTTTGTCTTCAAAAGATTTCAGATATGACAACATGTTTGATAAAAAAAAATAAAAGTATCTAGTTTTATTTTTAACTCAGATAAATTAATTGATGCTTGATCTCACTTCAACAAAGGTTGATGGATTGGCATAGAACTTGACAGAACTGTCTTCGTTGATGGATTGGCATAGAACTTGACAGAACTGTCTTACAATGTAATGGTATAAATATAAAAACAAAAACTATGCATCTGTTAATTCATAATAAAGTTTTGGAAGGGGAACAAGGATTTTATTTACATAGATGTTTAAAAGATAATATGTTAGTACATCAAAATGGTAGCATGCTACATTGTGTAGCAAAAAAAATGTCTACCAGAAAATGTACTAAAACACTATATCAAAACAATTCTACAAATATAGGTCATTACATTTCTACAAACATAGGTCATTACAATTCTACAAACATAGGTCATTACATTTCTACAAACATAGGTCATTACATTTCTAAAAACATAGGTCATTACAATTCTACAAACATAGGTCATTACATTTCTACAAACATAGGTCATTACATTTCTACAAACATAGGTCATTACATTTCTACAAACATAGGTCATTACATTTCTACAAACATAGGTCATTATATTTCTACAAACATAGGTCATTACAATTCTACAAACATAGGTCATTACATTTCTACAAACATAGGTCATTACATTTCTACAAACATAGGTCATTACATTTTTAGTTAAGAACATTCATGAATATAGCTGAAATACTGCTCGTTAGATGTTAAGCAACAATCAATCAATGAAATTAAAAAAAAAAAAAGTGACGATCTTGCCAACAAGAGGAGGGACATATATGGCAAAGTGATGAATGTCGTTGACTTTTAACTATAAACCTAACACCACTGATGTGGGTTTAAGTCCCTTTACTTACCTCTAGTGATAAGGTTTCCAGACACCTACCCAGGGCCAGGGTTTTTTCCAGCCAGTTCTTTATATATGTGTCCCACCCCTCAATTAGTCTAGTAGTCATGATGGAGATGAAAATTCTGAATGACAATAAACACCAATAACCCTTCCCCAACATATAAACAAGAAATCTTGTCTTCAATATACATCTTTTTAATTTAGTGGTGAAATAGTTCCTTAGACAGAATTTTGAACTTTAATAAACACAATAAAAGTATAAAAGTAGGTCACCATTGCCCTTTGACCCAAATAGTAGGCTGCAGCATGATTTCTTTAAACTTAGAGGTTTGATATGTAAAAGAAAAGTAAGAGTCCTATTGAAATATTCTTAAATGAGGTCACAGTGACCAGGTTATAATAAATTTTAATATTAAGTAGAACTGTAAACACTCTAGAAAAAAAATTAAACCATTACTAATTATGTACACTCTGATATTGTATGGTAATTGTAGGTGTTGTTTTGTATGTCTTGATGAGTTCAATGCCTGGATATATCCACCAGATAAAAGTATATCCACCTAGGATGTTTCACCCCACCTTTGATATATATTTTGTCTGGTCTTAGTTCATATTTTTCAGCTTTGATAATTTTAAATTGATAACCAAAAATTGAAATAGCAATCATCACAACTTCATCTATCTTTTCCAGTTATGCTTGCATTTGGTATTGCAACTGCAAACCTGTCAAATGACATTTTGGACTTTGTATAATGTCATAATGTCACATTGACATAATTTCTTTGTGTAGTAATGTCATGATGTCATAATGTCACATTGACATAATTTCTTTGTGTAGTAATGTCATGATGTCATAATGTCACATTGTCATAATGTCTTTGTGTAGTAATGTCATGATGTCATAATGTCACATTGTCTTATTGTCTTTGTGTAGTAATGTCATGATGTCATAATGTCACATTGTCTTAATGTCTTTGTGTAGTAATGTCATGATGTCATAATGTCACATTGTCTTAATGTCTTTGTGTAGTAATGTCATGATGTCTTAATGTCTTTGTGTAGTAATGTCATGATGTCATAATGTCACATTGTCTTAATGTCTTTGTGTAGTAATGTCACAATGTCATAATGTCACATTGTCTTAATGTCTTTGTGTAGTAATGTCATGATGTCATAATGTCACATTGTCTTAATGTCTTTGTGTAGTAATGTCATAATGTCATGACATTAAGACTTGGGATATAAAATAACAGCTTGATTGCTATTGGTCAAAACTTTAAACAGGATTCAATCAATTTGTTCTATTGAACATCCAAAGTTTGCCTTTCTATTAATGAAAATACCCAAGCAATTTGATAAATTCAGTTTTAGTAATTTATACCCAAAAGAATTTGTGGGCCCATGACTGGAAAAATATAATTATTGTCCTCTATCTTGTCGTTACAAATTTCCACCATGTGATCATGACCTATCCGTAATTTATTTCACCAGTGATGCAAATTTTGTCAGTGAGATCGATCATCAGATATTCTTAAAAATACCTCAACCTACTTCAGTTTATTTTTTTTTTGCTATGTGTAGAGATATAGATGAAATGTTACTAGAAGATCTATATACTAGGTCACTAAGCCGTAAGGTGGTCTGAATGAAATTTTATACTATCAGAAGACAACAGTTTAAAGGATATAGGATGTTAAAAAAGAGGCTCAGATTTCCTTCTTTTATGATGACATTTTCTAAATATAAAAAAAGAATGTTACAACATGTTATTATAAACAAATGTTTATTTCAATACAAAATGAAAAAATGAATAAGAACATCAACCTGTTGTCATTAACGCAGGTATATATTTCATTCAATGGTAAAAAGATTATGAATGTATTCCTTTGAACTGGTTGCCCCTGTATTAATTTGAGATTGATCACTCTGCCACTCTGGCTCATCATACACTTTATTCTTAATAGATTACCACATGAAAAGACTACCTACGGAAAGTCTTGGGTCATTATGTTTATTCTTCCTTTTTACACCTGTATTAAAAATTCTAGATTTATTTTAGATAGTATCTTAAAGTAAAGGAATTTGACATTTACATATATTTTCACCACATATTGTATATTTTTACAACAAGAGACGAAATAGAGGTAGAGTTATGTATAACCAGCTCAACTTTCACTCTTTTATTATTTTTTTTTTTAATCTGCATGATACTTAGTTTTATGGACACTGATTAAATATCTTAGTCATTTTGTAAAAAAATGACACCCATAGTTTTGAAAACTAAGAAAAATGATCTTATCAGATAGTTTTTGTATACCACCATTTGATCTAAATTATAACCCCTAGACTTGACAGGAGCTGTCGTGGTCATGATCGTATAATAGTTGGATTCATAACTACCTATACAATCAGTTCCTATCACTACTAAAGTTGTGAGTTCGAATCCCATTCATACAAGGTATACTCGATACAACATTATGTGATAAAGTTTGTCAGTGACTTGCAACAGGTAGGTGGTTTTCTCTGGGTACTCCAGTTTCCTCCACCAATAAAACTGACCACCATGATATAGCTAAAATATTGTTGAAAGTGGCATTAAATACTATAACTCATACAGACCCTGGATCTTTTAACTTAACAGATATTTCGTATCGTTTGCGTTTTTCGTTCGTTTCGTTTGTGTATATCGTTCGTTCGTTTTTCGTTTTCCGTTCGTTTGCGTTTCGTGCGTGTAATTTGTTCGTTCGTTTCGTGTATCGTTCGCCAGTTTAAATAGATGAACACACAAAACGAAATACAAAGGAACGATACACGAAATGAACGATACACGATACACGAAATCAATGCATGCTACGATTTCCAGTTTAAAATAATTACTACAATTTCAATCTTACTATTACTAAAAATTTTAAATTAAAGTGTAAACAAAATTTTACATATACAAACATGTATTTCCTTTATTTACATGTACCAGTAATTTTGTACAATAAGGGAAAACATATTTAATAAATGCATTTTTTCTATAATTTACTCTAGGACAAATAAACAAGAAATTATCTACATGTATGTAAACAAATGCCTCTGGTAGTTTCACATGGGAAATACATGCACTGCAGGTGTGAAATGTCAACTCTTACATTTGTAATTTCATTCTAATTAACAATTATATGACCTTTTGAAGACACACACCTCTGGACAGCTTAACCGAGAAAATAACTGATACACCTATGTCTTGTTGGAATTGTCAATTCAGAATCCGAATAATTATAAATATAAATTCTGTATAATTATATAATTAAAAAAATATAAATTGTGTTTAATTATATAAATAGAAAGTCATATTTGGAAGTCAAATATATGAGATTTAAAATTGAATCATAAATATAATTATTAAACACATCGGTAATATAAACTATTAAATATAAATTGTATTATCCTATTACTTTACCGACTAATTTATCATTCATATATATATAACTTGCTTATAAAATATAAGATTACAGAAGTTAATCACATCAATTTGCACAAAAGTCATTCAAATAATAACACGATACTATTCGTGTATCGTCCGTTCATTTCGTGTATCGTTCGTTCGTTTCGTGTATTGTGCGTTCGTTTCGTGTATCGTGCGTTGGTTTCGTTTATCGTGCATTTGTTTCGTGTATTGTGCGTTCGTTTCTTGTATTCGCATCGTATATCGTGTGTTTTTCGTGTCGTTCGTGTGAAGCGTTCGTTCGTTTTTCGTTCGTTTCGTTTGCGTTTTCTGTTCATTTGCGTTTCGTGCGTTTTGTAAGCTTATACGATCGAGGATCTGTAACCCCCCTAGACTTGACAGGAATATATGTTTTTAGTTTTTGAAGGATCAGAATTCTATATGACCTCCATTGACAATAGGGCAGTCTACAACCAACAGCATATTGGCAGCTCTTCCCCAAACTCAGATGTTTGGCATACCTTGGTATGCATAATGACAAGTTTTTTTTAAATTTGTTTAAAAAAAAAACACTAATTTATTTGTACGTTTAAATGTAAAGTTTCAACCCAAATGTAGGAGTATGAATGCTGATGATGATGAATCCCATTTGATCTTTAATTGTCATTTGAATTTCTCTCTGTTGTTTCCATTTTGATCATATTTTGAAATTAATCCAGTATTCTCGCAGTAGGGTGTTTAATGCCACTATAAAAAATATCTCAGCTAAATTATGGCCTTCAATTTTATTGGTGAAGAAAGCCACTGACTGCCCACAAGTAACTTACATACTTTATCACATGATGTATCGAGTACAACTCGTCATTTACAGTTAAAAAAATCAAACACACCTGTATAGGAATAAGAAACACTAATCCTATTGCAAAGGTAGATATAAATCCAACATACCATATGATCACAGCCCTGGTGGGGCCTTATGTTTTGCAGTTTAGTTACAATGTAATTTAAATAACCAATACATGTACATTTTTTGTACAAAACTTAAACTTTTGTATAACATTGGCAATTTATCAACATAAAGAAATTCTTAAGCAAGGTCCACAACAGTCAAATTATTTACTCTATAATATATATAAGTTCATGTGTTGGTACATTTTGTTGTACAAATCCATTATTTTTTTATGGTTTTAATTTGAATTGACCTAGTTCAGTGTTGATATGCAAATAAATAAATATATATATATACATGTATATGATAACTGTGCATTTCAAAATAAATTAAAAAATAAATAAAATAAAATAAACAGGTAAAAAGTACATGAGGTATGACATTCCATACCAGGTAAATACATATATACCTATATTACACTGAATAAATTATGTCCTTTATCATAAATTAACCAAAATAACCTTTAATTTTGTAAGAATGTCTGGCCTACCATAAAATATATCTAAAAACTCATTTTCAAGCAGATTAGATTTGATATTAAAAAAATAAGTTCTATGGAGTTTTATTCATGCAGGCACTGATACTTATTTCAGGTGGTTGATTTTCAATGTTAAGTCACACTTTTGACATCAGGACAAGATTTTCCTGTAAACAGACTAGGCCTTACATCCCATCAGTCTTATGACAAGATTTTTATAACCCTAGACAAGTTCTTACATGTTTTTGGTATTTCCCCCACCTCCCACCTAAAGATGAATTCATTCATGCATACATAATGTTGTCTGGACATAAGTGTTGGTCTAATGATCTAATCATTGACATTGAACTTTTAAATCTGTCTTTAGGGGAGAGGTCAGTCTTGTTTAGATACAGAAAAAGTAAAAAAAAAAGTCAAAGAAAAGAAAACAATGAATGGTTATTAAATATTGATATTGTTATTTCTAAAGAATAGCCCTCCTTGTCACTATTACTTTATTTTATCTGTAGATCTTGAAACTTTGATTTGTTGACAGAATTACAATATTTAATGTGGCTTAAACTGACAATTTTGATTTGAGGAATATTTTTATTGTGTTGTCTTCATATCGTACTCTAAATATGGTTATTTTGCTCAGATTATTATTATTTTGGGGTTTTAACAGTGACTTTTAATTATTTTTAGGGTTAAATCTTATTAACATTTTATTTGGGTACATGTTTTTATCTTTCTATACAGTGTTGCAATATACAGTGTTGCAAAATGAATTTGTGTGGGGAAACCTTCTTGTACTTTCATGGATTAGGACATAAATGACAATTACCCTCAGAAAAATATGCATGTTTATAGTAGGTGATAAAAAAAGGATCCTTGGAGCCTCTGGTTTTATTTTTTATGAAAATGTATTGATTAATTGCTACAATAAATTACTAAGTTTTCTGTATGTTTTATCCAATTCAAAATCATTACAGCACAAATAATAACATGATTACTATAATGGAATGTTTAATTTTACACGGTTTTCACAGGAAGTCACAAATCTAAATTGTTTTAATTGGATAATTGTAGTTGTCAGTGCCGTGATTGGTTAATTTTAAGTCCTGGAAAATTACTTTAGACATAACATTTTAGATATGGAACACAATACATTTAATAAATGATTTTATCTAAAATAAACTTGAAGAGTTTAATAAGCATGTATTAAGGGGGACTCTCAAATTATTTGTTGCTGTTTCTCCATATGTAAACACTAGTTCAAAGGTTAGATTGACATAAAATCAAGTGTATATATCTTATATGTAAATTTATTCTTTGTTAAATATTTAACCAGTTTTTAAGATGTAAAAATACTAGATAAGGAACATTAAAACATTGTAAAATCTGCTGGAAATTAATTGCTGTCTATAATCTTATGATCAGAATTTTATGATCAGACTTTTGAAGTTTAGGTGAATGCTGTTCTTTCAGGAGCTCTTGTCTAATTTCCATCTCATCAGTGAACACTGAAGTTTAGGTGAATGCTGTTCTGTCAGGAGCTCTTGTCTAATTTCCATCTCATCAGTGAACACTGAAGTTTAGGTGAATGCTGTTCTGTCAAGAGCTCTTGTCTAATTTCCATCTCGTCAGTGAACACTGAAGTTTAAGTGAATGCTGTACTGTCAGGAGCTCTTGTCTAATTTCCATCTCGTCAGTGAACACTGAAGTTTAGGTGAATGCTGTACTGTCAGGAGCTCTTGTCTAATTTCCATCTCATCAGTGAACACTGAAGTTTAGGTGAATGCTGTTCTGTCAGGAGCTCTTGTCTAATTTCTATCTCGTCAGTGAACACTGAAGTTTAGGTGAATGCTGTACTGTCAGGAGCTCTTGTCTAATTTCCATCTCGTCAGTGAACACTGAAGTTTAAGTGAATGCTGTTCTGTCAGAAACTCTTGTCTAATTTCTGTCTCGTCAGTGAACACTGAAGTTTAGGTGAATGCTGTTCTGTTAGGAGCTCTTGTCTAATTTCCATCTCGTCAGTGAACACTGAAGTTTGTAGGTGAATGCTGTTCTGTCAGGAGCTCTTGTCTAATTTCTATCTCGTCAGTGAACACTGAAGTTTGTAGGTGAATGCTGTTCTGTCAGGAACTCTTGTCTAATTTCTATCTCGTCAGTGGTTTGGATTGGTTTGGTTAATGGTTTTAGCGCAACTTTCAACAATATTTCAGTTATATTGTGGGTTCAGTTTAATTCGTGGAGGAAACCGGAGTACCCAGAGTAAACCACCGACCTGTCGCAAGTCACTGACAAACTTTTTCAAATAATGTTGTATCGAGAACACCTCGCCATGAACGGGGTTTGAACTCACAACTTTAGTGGTGATAGGCACTGATTGTACAGGTAGTTGTAAATCCAACTACTATACAATCACAACCATGACGTCCCCTCATCTTGTCAGTGATTACAGAAGTTTAGGTGTATTCTGTTCTGTCAGTACCTCTTGTCTTATTGTCATCTCGTGAATGAAAACTTTGTGTATATACTGTCCTGTTGTTGTGATACTTTAGAATTGATTAGACACCTGGGTGGCTAAGTGGTTTAGATCATTGACTTCTAACCACAAGACTAACACCACTAACCTGTGTTCACACCTCAATTATCACCCTCAAGTGTTAAGGTTTTCTTACAATTACCCAAGGCCAGGTGTTCCACTGGTCATTTAGTTATAACTGTCCAGGCTTTCCTCCCTCCATTAAGCCTGGTAGTTACCATATTTGCTTAAAATTGTTGAAAGTGACGAAAAACATCAACCACCCTACACAAAATTAGATACAAATAGTATATATAATGGAGGTGATTTCATCATTAAAGTCCAATAAAAAACCAGTAAAAAGTGTTTATGCCCTAACTACTAGCTGGGTCTTGTTTTTCTGTCTATTCATTCAGATGGCAATTACTTTCAAATACTTGAGTTTTCTTCAGAAAATTATTCTCAAATTTAAACACAATTTATACTAAAACTAATGTAAAAAAATGAGTTTGATGACTTGTTTTTGTCGTTCAAATTAAAATGTTTGTTGATATTGATACAATACATAAACAGATGTTATAAAAAACATTATTTTGGGATAAACAACTGAATTTCATGTTATCTGTTTTTAATTTTATGTTTTGTAGAAGTTGTTTTTGTCTACCTAGATTGTGAATTTTATAATGTTTCCTCTAATTGTACCTTTATCCCGTCAATGATAAAGTATGGCTTTAATTTCATGAAATTTTAGAATGTGGATGTTTTATGACTAATTGATCAGATTATAGACTCCATCTCTATTTACCAGATTTATTTTATGTTTTTGATTTGATTAATTTATATCATAATTTGTATCGAGCAAATAAAACTTTTCTCTTGTGAGTTAGATGCTCGTTATTTGTAAAACTGTATGCTAGGTTTTTCAGACTAAAGAGATTTTTGTTTTCATAATATTTTGTTATTACTATAATAATTATTGGAGGATGGAATAGACTAATTAAAACTGTAGTATCCATACATGTATACTGTGTTAGAAATTGGCAGACGTCTAGTTGTCTCAGACGCCTAGAATTATAACAGCAACTAGAATATGACCGGGACAACCAAATGCATGATAACTTCACTGAAAACTTTTCAGTTTGATTGAATCAGGGCAATCTAACATTTTTTTTTAATTTCAAGTCTTGATAGAGTTTTACACGCCATTATATATAATGTGTGCAAGTATTGACACACCAGTAGGGAGTGGGATGGGGTTGGGTCTAGTCATGAGAACCTCCCATGAAAAGACTATGAAAGTCAAGATTGTGTTTGAATTTCGACTATAAAAATGAGGATTTGGGTTGAACTATGACAATTAAAGATAAGATTTTGACCCTGGCCACAAGACAATGTCACATCACGGGTTTATCAACCCACCACAGTAATCACAAAAATGATCGCCGTACTTGGCATGGGACAGGCACAAAAATGTGGTGGAGTTAAGCCACTTAATGGTACATTATAAATTTAGATAAATACAGCTTTTTCTTGTTCTTGTTCTTGTTCTTTAATATGATATCTAATTGAAAATAATGCACTCAAAATGATTAAAAAAACATGATGAAATCTTATGTAAAAGGGAGACTACCCATCCAATTATCATGTAGACTGGTGTTACCTGCCTCTGATGTCCCCCTATCTTATAGAAGTTGGGAAATCAAAGAGAATATATAGATAAAATATACTATTGTTCATTTGTTTTGCAAGAATGGATTTCTCAAATGAATATTGCATCGTAGACGAGGCCTAAGCAAGGAAATGGAATGAGAGGTCCATTTCAAGCACAACATGTCAACGATAATATGTTTGTCTATCAGGATTTATAAAATGCAATAATGTCCTATAGTTGCATGTGGAATTTAACCATAATTCAACACTAGTTGTTTGATAATCGTTTTGTAAAGATCAAAGTAAAATTTTAGAAATCGTTGACAAGTGTCTAAAGCAGAGATATGCAACTGATTTACTCTAGCAGTCTTTTAAACCAATTTGTTTTTAGAAGCAACATGCCTCCAAAACTAAAGCCCTTTGATGAGCCTCTAAATACTTTTCTGAAAAAAATACTAGTATCTCATTTTTATTCATTCATTTATAAAGAGAATTACATGTATCCGCATATGTTGATCATCACAAGGATCTGGACAAACATTAAAACAATAAAATTTACTTTGTAGATCTAGAATTTGAAGTTAAATCAATTAATATGCACCGTGTGGTGTTGAATCCATTTATCTGCACTGTAAAGTGTAGAATCAAGTTGATTCATTTATCCAACCTGGCATCGTTTTGTCCAATAATTCATTTGCATTTGATGGGAAATGGATGATAAATTTTAGAAAATCAATAAGTTTGTAACCACTTTTGAAAAAAAAAGTTTTATTTATGGGAGAAATGAGAAGGAGAATAAATGTGAGCCATTTTGTTTAATTAAATATTATCTATTTCATGAATTGTCAAGTGTTTTATGCAAATTTTTTTTATTATGCAAATTGATTGGTTGTGATTCTGGAGTTTATCCCCTTTTTTCCTGTAGAAAAAAAAGAACTGCCAGTTGCATTACACAGTGTTTCAGCTAAACTCGAAATCTTATGGACAATTGCCAGTTTTATCAAAATTTCTTCAGGACAATTTGAGACCAGTGCCTAACTGAATCACTATTACATGAAGCAGATTTCTGACAAAAATTTTATGGACTTACAATATTATTTTGTTTTGCATGTGTTTTTGTACTTGATTTTAAGCGTGAATAATTTAGTTTTAATGTTCAGATGGTTATGTAACCACTGAGTAAAAATGTTGCCATAGAAAAGTGCAATATACTTATAAAAATCAATTATTATAGATCCCTATAGTGAAGTGATTTTAACTTACTTAGGGCCCTCAAGGGGTCTCTGTTTTTACCATTCTAATTGATATACCAATGTAAAAAAAGAATGATTGCAATAAGTTATTCAAGGGAAAATAGCATATGATTTGGATTTATAGACCAACCCTCAAGCATCTATGTGTTCAAAATATAAAAAAAAACAGGGTGTGCATCATTTTAGTGTTGTTTTATTATGATGTTTACTTTGGATGGGGAAGATGGTAGATGGGGGGGGGGGGCATTTTTAGCAATTGTTCAACTATGTATTAAATACCAGACTAAATTAGCTAAAATTACAGAGGAAAAGCCAGACAGATACAACCAAATGATGGGTTAAACCCCTTGCCTTGGGTAGGAAAGTGTCTGGAGACCTTAACACGTGCAGTGTGTAATAGGACTCTAACCCACATCAATGATGTTAGGCATGTTAAACCCCCGACCTTGGGTAGGAAGGTGTCTGGAGACCTTAACACTTGCAGTGTGTAATAAGAGTCTAACCCACATCAGTGGTATTAGGCATGTGGTCAGAAGTCAACGATCTTAACTAATTGTCCACCCAGACATCTTATGTTTAATTGGTTCTTTCTTAAGAAATCTATTTTTAAACAGGAAAATCTATAAGCATTATTATACACATGAAACTATTTGTAGTTATTCAGTAAGGAACATTTCCATTACATAAAGAAATGTATTATGATAAGATATAATATTGACAGGTTACAAATATAATTAAACCGGTGGTCTTGTGAAACCGTCCCATCTACAAGTAATAAGTGGTGTTTCAAGACTGTTGATCCTTCTATAAAGATTAGATCATTAATATAGATATAGGTCACATTTTTAAATAGTCATACAAAAAAGGGTGTCCTCTAAAGACAGGTTTCACTTTTTTATTTGGTTTATGGTGTTTAACACCACTTTCAACCATAATTCTGTTATATTGTGACCGTCAGTTTTATTGGTAGAGGAAACCGGAGAAAACCATTGATCTGTTGCAAGTCACTGACAAACTTTATCACATAATGTTGTATCGAGTACACCTCGCCATGAACGGGGTTCAATCTCACAACTTTATTGGTGATAGACACTGATTTCACAGGTAGTTGTAAATCCAATTACCATGCAATCACGACAACGATGGCACCAAGGTTTCAGTGTAGATGTATGTACACACTTAATGTACAAGTGAAGTAATGATGATGGATCACATTTGTATGGTTTTAGGAATAGTTTTGATGGGTCACATTTGTATGGTTTTAGGAATAGTTTTGGTGGGTCACATTTGTATGGTTTTAGGAATAATTTTGGCTTTGAAATTTTTAATTTCAGTTTTTGTATTAATTAGAAAGATTGAAAGATTCAACTTCTATCATACAGTACAGTCAAACCTGCCCCTGTAGTCACCTCTATTAAGCAGTCAACTGTATTAAGAGGTCACCTGTCTTGAGAGGCCATGTTTTCCTTGTCCCAAAGGTGACCTCTTAATACAGGTTTGACTGTATATTCTCTTATATAAAGACTTTTACCATTTTATTTGACTTTTTCAGATTTACTGCTAATATTGAAGATTTAAAGGCATTTACTTCATCAGAGATGGCTGTAGATCCAAAGTTAAGACTGATGAAAGACAAGTTATCTGCTATGAGACAAGTAAGAACTTTATATCGATCAGTGTACCATAGCATTTGACTTTATGTCAAGACTTTTTTTCTTTGAAAAGAAATACAAATTA
Source organism: Gigantidas platifrons (assembly GCA_002080005.1). Lineage (NCBI taxonomy): Eukaryota > Metazoa > Mollusca > Bivalvia > Mytilida > Modiolidae > Gigantidas > Gigantidas platifrons. Next base: position 65,160 of record MJUT01059425.1, read on the forward strand.
ATTGCAGATGAAATACCAATCATATCAACCTTTAGATCAAAGAAATTGTTGTGTTAAATGTGATGTTTTTAGTACCAATAATGTTTAAATGGTGAAGCCAATACATTATTGTTTCCTCCAGAGACAATTATAAACATCTTCAGCACCATTGGGAATAGATACAGAAAAAAATATATACTGCATTACATCACTAAACAAACGTGGATCACAAACAACAGAAATCTATAAACACAAAAAATAATAACTTGTTTTATGGCTGTTTAATGCCACTATCAAAAAATATTCCACTTATTTATCATGGCAGTTGCTTTTTATTGAACGAAAAAATCTGAATGCTAGTAATAAACCATGACATTTCACTTTTCTTATGAGCATTATCACATGAGGTTGTATCAAGTACACCTCACCACAGACAGTTCAGTCACACACACACACAAAACCTGAGTGATAATAGCCACTGATTGTATATGTCTCAAGTACACCTCACCACAGACAGGTCAGTCACACACACACACAACCTGAGTGATGATAGCCACTGATTGTATATGTATCAAGTACACCTCACCACAGACAGGTCAGTCACACACACACACACACACACAAAACCTGAGTGATGATAGGCACTGATTGTATATGCATCAAGTACACCTCACCACAGACAGGTCAGTCACACACACACAAAACCTGAGTGATGATAGCCACTGATTGTATATGTATCAAGTACACCTCATCACAGACAGGTCAGTCACACTCACACACACAAACAACCTGAGTGATGATAGCCACTGATTGTATATGTATCAAGTACACCTCACCACAGACAGGTCAGTCACACACACACACAAAACCTGAATGATGATAGCCACTGATTGTATATGTATCAAGTACACCTCATCACAGACAGGCCAGTCACACACACACAACTTGAGTGATGATAGACACTGATTGTATATGCATCATGTATCAAGTGCACCTCACCACAGACAGGTCAGTCACATACACACAACCTGAGTGATGATAGACACTGATTGTATATGTATCATGTATCAAGTGTACCTCACCACAGACAGGTCAGTCACATACACACAACCTGAGTGATGATATACACTGATTGTATATGTATCATGTATCAAGTACACCTCATCACAGACAGGCCAGTCACATACACACAACCTGAGTGATGATAGACACTGATTGTATATGCATCATGTATCAAGTGCACCTCATCACAGACAGGTCAGTCACACACACACACACATAACCTGAGTGATGATAGCCACTGATTGTATATGTATCAAGTACACCACATCACAGACAGGTCAGTCACACACACACAACCTGAGTGATGATAGACACTGATTGTATATGTATCAAGTGCACCTCACTAGACAGGTCAGTCACACACACACACATACACACACACAACATGAGTGATGATATACACTGATTGTATAAGTATCATATATCAAGTGCACCTCACCACAGACAGGCCAGTCACATACACACACAACTTGAGTGATGATAGACACTGATTGTATAAGTATCATATATCAAGTGCACCTCACCACAGACAGGCCAGTCACATACACACACAACTTGAGTGATGATAGACACTGATTGTATATGTATCATATATCAAGTGCACCTCACCACAGACAGGCCAGTCACATACACACACAACTTGAGTGATGATAGACATTGATTGTATATGTATCTTATATCAAGTGCACCTCACCACAGACAGGCCAGTCACATACACACACAACTTGAGTGATGATAGACACTGATTGTATAGTGATCATATATGAAGTGCACCTCACCACAGACAGGACAGTCATATACACACACAACTTGAGTGATGATAGACACTGATTGTATATGTATCATATATGAAGTGCACCTCACCAGACAGGTCAGTCACACACACACACACACATAACTTGAGTGATGATAGACACTGATTGTATATGTATCATGTATCAAGTGCAGCTCATCACAGACAGGTCAGTCACACACATACACACATAACTTGAGTGATGATAGACACTGATTGTATATGTATCATGTATCAAGTGCACATCAAAACCGACAGGTCAGTCACACACACACAAATTGAGTGATGATAGACACTGATTGTATATGTATCATGTATCAAGTGCACCTCATCACAGACAGGCCAGTCACATACACACACAACTTGAGTGATGATAGCCACTGATTGTATAGATAGATATAAATCTTACTACTGAGTGATTCCTCATTAAAGTTAGATGTTTGTTGTGGTTTGTTGGCAATATCTTACAACATCCTGTATGGGGCTATATCAGATAACCTGTCATTCATCTTAGACTGTCCAATCATATGCAAGATCTCCTGATGTGACTCGGTAGCAGATATCATTAGATTTTGGTGTATAACTAACAAAAAATCCAATAACATACATGCTAAATGATATGCTTTCGCTGTGTTACACACATCTTATTTAACCTGATCCCACTAAATTTACATCCCTGGGAAATTTATATCACATGACAACCCCACCATTTTCATACACATTTTGTCAAAAGCACCCAGATTCACACGTAATTGGTTGGTATATCATAATCGCCAAATTTGCATTTAAAATTCTCTATCTGTTCTATAAACGTGCTTCTGTTTTACTTAATGTCAACAATGCCTTTTTAGCTCACCTGACCCAAAGGGTCATGTGAGCTTTTGTCATCACTTTGTGTCCGTCGTCGTCGTTGTCGTCATCCGCGTCTGTAAACTTTTCATACTTTCTTCTTCTTCTTTGAAACCACTGAACTGATTTGGACCAAATTTGGCAGAAATGTTCATTGGGAGGTCCTCTACTAAATTTGTTATTTTGGTGCAGATCGGAAATCCAACATGGCCATCAGGGCCAATAAAGTGTTCTGATTGGTTGAAACTTTGAAAATCTTCTTGTCAGAAACTACTCAGCCGATGGAATTTTAACATTATAGAAATGATGACTGGATGGTCCTCTACTAAATTTGTTATTTTTGTGCCGATCGCATATCCAAGATGGCCACCATGACTCGACTTAGTTTTAACATAGAACCCTATGGGAAAAATGTTTAAAAAAATTTTCCTCTGAAAGCAGTAAGTCAATTTAAAGCAAACATGACATGAATGGTCCCTAGGTGGTCAACTTTCAAAATAATGTCATGTGACCCCGACCTCCATCCAATATGGCCACCATCAGCGAACATAGTTTTAACATAGGACCCTATGGAAAAAATGTTTAAAAATTGTTTCCTCTGAAACCAGTAAGTCAATTTAAAGCAAACGTGGCATGAATGGTCCTTAGGTGGTCAACTTTCAAAATAATGTCATGTGACCCCGACCTCCATCCAAGATGGCCGCCATCAGCGAACATAGTTTTAACATAGGACCCTATGGAAAAAATGTTTAAAAATTTTGTCCTCTGAAACCAGTAAGTCAATTTAAAGCAAACATGGCATGAATGGTCCTTAGGTGGTCAACTTTCAAAATAATGGCCACCATCAGCAAACATAGTTTTAACATTAGACCCCATGGGAAAAATGTTTAAATTTTTTTTCCTCTGAAACCAGTAAGCCAATTTAAAGCAAACATGGCATGAATGGTACTTAAATGGTCAACTTTCCAAATTATATCCAGTAACCCAGACCTCCATCCAAGATGGCCACCATCAGCGGACCATTGGACTGTATAGGAATTTCATTGAAAAACCTTTTTGTGAGAAACTACTCAACAAATTGAATATTTTGCATTATATGAATGTTACTTGGATGGTTCTACACCTGATCTATTATTTTGGTGTAGATTGGAATTTCAAGGTGACCTCCATTGACGGATGAAGTTTAACATACCGGTAGGTCCTTTACCAGAATTGTAATTTTGGTGCTGATCGGTAATTAAACATGGCTGCCAGGGGTAGATAATGTTTTCTGATTCGTCAATCTTTAAAAATCTTCTGGTCAGAAACTACTGATTCAATTGAATTTGTTTTCTGGTGTGAATGATCTATGGATGGTCCTCTACCTAAATTGTAAATTTGGTTCCGATTGGAAATTCAAGATGGCCACCATAGACGAACAAAGTTTAACATAGAAGCCTATAAGACCCAATGGGAATTTATACTGAGTTGTTCTTCTCAGAAAGTACCAAGCCAGTTGACTTGATTTGTTCTATGCTGCTCCTATCTGCAAACAGAAAGACTTGAAAAATATGCTTGTTGATAACCTTCTTCAAGAATTAAAACTTAAGCAGTCTAATATACTTACCATGGGAGATTTTAATTTTGACTTTAGGTTTTCAGAATTTATGGAGCACACATTCAATAGTAAACAAATTGTTTCTTAAGTCGCAAAAAAATATGAATCTTTGTTAGACTTCATGTTCCTAAGGATTTACCCTGCCAATTATTACCAGGTGAGCGATGACAGGCTCTCCAGAGCCTCTAGTATAGACTTTGTCATTTTCTCAACATTAAACAAGTATCTGTTCACCCTGGCTGAGATGAGCCTTGGTTTAGTGTAATGTATTTTTTTATATAAAATTGTATGACAACAGAAATCAGGAATAAATATATTCCATGACACTGTTTTTTTTTATTATTCAGACTTTAGATGCTCGCCAACAAGAATATGATGACTCCATGATGTCTGATTCAACAATCTACAAAATTGGCAGTGGTGATAGGCAGTTAGATATTGGTGGAGGGATACATCTAGAGACCGATGATGAAGATTTAAATGGGTCAGGAAGTGGTAGTGGTGACGGAAGTGGACGAGACAAATCAGGCGTAGATGAAAATATAGCACCACGTAGGTTTTCTTTTTATATAATTTAGGTCTATTTTCCAATTAAATATAGGGGCTGTCTTGGTTGTAATGGGTTGTAATGGTATGGTAGTTGGATTTATAACTACCTATGCAATCAGTGCTTATCACCACTAAAGTTATGAGTTTGAATCCCCCTCAGGAAAGATGTACACAATGCAACATTTTATACTTATTGACTGGGTATGAGTGGAATAGTAAGTTTATTGACCCTGAGATATCAACTATTGCCCGAGGCGAAGCCAAGGGCAATTGTTGGTATCAAGGGGTCAATAAACTTACTATTCCCCGAATATCTAGTTAATAAGTGTTTTATTATATCGAAAGAGAAACTGACAACGCAGGTCATACAAGACGAAGAAGAAAAAAACAACAAAAAAACAACACAATATGTGTTGGACACCACTATACACAAACAAATACAAACAAGACATGAGCCCTCCTACAAACAACAAATTTGTTTATGAATAAATAATTTAATTTAATTTGAATATTTCAATCTGATTGGCTAATCCGCCTGGAGAAAATTTGGTCTATACTGGATAACCTGGGTTGGTATTGTGACGTCACCAACGTATTCATCTGCCAACGACAAATTCAAATAGTCACATGAAATAATCGTAATTAAAATCGATGAATCATTAAATTTTGTCGTAAAAATTAAATTATAAGGAATATTTGAAATTGTTGAACAGGTTATACTTGCATAACCTGGTTTGGGTCAGTTTACGCTTTTCATAAACCGCTTTGCGGTTTATTAAGCGTAAACTGACCCAAACCAGGTTATATCGTATAACCTGTTCAACAATTTCAATTATTCCTTAAATAATTGTAAAATAATGTATTAAAATGTTACAATAATATTTCTGGATGGTTTTCCATACGACCCTCTCAATCTAAGACATCTACAATTTTTCGAACCCAGTGAATGCAGTGAACGGCAACGAGTTATATTTAATGTAATATGTCTAAATAAAGCATCCCTGTTATTTACAAATTAAAACTCGTCTATGGGTGTGTATGTGTGTGTGACTTCTCTTCGTTTAAATAAAAATTTAATTTCTCGTTCATCTTATCGAAAAGAAGAAATAAATATAGCGGTTATTTGTAAGACTCAAATTAATTATTATTAACAACACACAATTTATATAGGATACTTATTGTAAAATTTGCTCTGGCTAAATCATCATCTGTGAGGGACAAAAATCTACCTGTCATATTCGAAACGTCTGCACACTTGTAGTGTCTCTCGAATTTTACGAAAGCAGATTTGTTCCGAATGTAATAGTAAAGCCAAGTAACCAATCCGTACACGGCATTAAAATTCCGCGAAACAATGTGACAGTGTCGGTCAAATAGTTGGAAACTATTGACCGGTGAAGTAAACTTCTCGACATAAGCCTGGGAAAATAGTAAAACTATCGAGCTGATTTTTATATAGAAAATTACAACTGAGGTATAATAATATGTGATAAAAGTTTGTCAGTGACTTACAGCAGGTCAGTGGTTTTTTCCAGGTACTCCGGTTTCCTCCACCAATAAAACTGACCACCACGATATAGCTGAAATATTGTTGAAAGTGGCATTAAACACCATAAACCAACCAAACAAACCAACTAAAAATAAGATTTTGTAGGATTTTTAAAGAGTTTGTAATACATGTATATCATTCCAAGCAGATGACTTTGATCTAATCAAATTTTACTAGTAGTCATATTTTTATAGAAGTTAGAGGACATCTTGTAGACCCAATAGTCCTTATTATCCCCTTCGCCAACAAAGTTGCGAAGGGATATAGTAACCAGTCTGTCAAGCGACTCCTGATTTTTCCTGATTTTGAGCTGTTCTTGATTTTTTTCTGAATTTGTTAGATAAACTCCTGATAACTCCTGATTTTGAACTTTTTCCCCACAAAAAAAAATAACATAATAATATGTTGAAATTATTTTAGTGTAAAGCAACTTATCAATAAAAGGGTGCTTAAGTAAGACCTTTTAGCCTGTCAATTACATTCTGACATTCTGATAATGACCTTCATCTGGAATCAAAAACACCATGCTTAAATTTATATATTATGGCCTGAAAGCTCTTACTTAGAGGGGAGGAAGGTGGCCATTTTTTTAAATTTTTAAACGATCGAGCGTTAGTGAGATATGTTTAATGCTAGCGCTCGTGTAAACCGGAAGACACTGCTTTACACAACATGTGTCGCAACCTTCCGCCCAGACAAAACTATAGTCCATATAGAGTCAATTGTAAGAGGGCGAGTAACTTAAATATCAGAAAGAGCATGCATGCAACATTCATATATTATAAATCCCCCTCAATATTGGGTACTTGTATGCACGTTTGCTCATCTATCAGTATTTCTTTGTTGCAACACGGATTTTGCGGATGGATATTTCAATATCTAGAAATTGATATTGTGTTTGCAGCGCCCGCCCTTGCCCGAGTGACGCCCTGCCCTTTGTGACTAACGTGGATGTCTTTTTCGTAAACACATGTGCCCTTTTTATATGTGTTTTCATTTTTTGTCGCTTATATGTCGCCAGTTTGGTTCACGTTTCGAACAACTGTTTCATGTTTACATTGTAGCGCCCCCTATCTAATTTGAATATGTCAAAGTTAAATTTAGAACATTAACTAATGTAACGTATATCGATCGATTTTCTGATTAGATTTCACGGTAATT
>MJUT01059425.1:74334-97769 GCA_002080005.1 Gigantidas platifrons
GCACTATTCAATAATTATATTAGTAGTTCCCCCTATATGTGAATAACATATTGATGTCTCTGGAGTTTGATCTCAATTTACTATTTCAAAGTTTGACATCTTTTTCTAGAAGTATACTGATATTTTGCAATTGTGCATAGCATACAAAAAATCTACATGCAAGCATGTTCGATCGTTTAACATCACCTTTGGTGCTTTCATTTGTATGGTTTTATCACTTTTTATATATAAAAAATTCCTGCTAATCTCCTGATTTTTAACTAAAAACCCTCCTGATTTCCTAATTTTTTTAAGCCAAAAAGTGCTTGACAGACTGAATAACGCTACCGTCCATCCGTCCTTCCTTCCATCCTTCCTTCCTTCCTTCCTTCCATTCGTCCGTCCTTCCGTAACATTCTTGTGAACACTCTAAAATCAACATCCTTCAATGGATTTTGACCAAACTTGGTACATACTTAGTCCTTAAGAGAATCTGGAACTCTATTGATTTTCATGGTCATAGGTCAAAGGTCAAGGTCACCGGGTCAAATTTTTACCACACAACATCCTTGTGAACACTTTAGAATCAACATCCTTCAATGGATTTTGACCAAACTTGGTACATACTTAGTCCTTAAGAGAATCTGGAACCCTATTGATTTTCAAGGTCAAAGGTCAAGGTCACCGGGTCAAATTTGTAGGCGAGGGGATACGCCACACTTTGCGTTGCCCTTGTATTTAATAGGTGGTTTTCTCTGAGTACTCTGCTTTTCTCCACCAAGAAAACTTACCGCCACAATATAACTGAAATATTGTTGAAAGTGACATTAAACACCATAACCCTTAATGCTAACCCAATAGTCCTTATATTTAATAATGATTCAGATTGATCGTTATTTTTTTTAAATAATTTTATCATGGAGGATCTCCATAACCATTTTATATGAAGCATATGTAATGTGCTTTCATTTCTATTCATTTCTTTCTTGTAAAAGATTGTCGTTGTTTGTAAAAACATTTATTTTTGTAGTTTCATGAATAATTGAAGACAAGATGTGTTCTATTGAGGTTTCTTTATCTCTAGTTCTTTATAATGGTTGTCATCTTAAAAGAAGACATGGTCATTGATCTATTATTGTCATACAGATATAAATGAAGAACTTCTTGTGATACTTACTAATTAGGTCTTAAAAGCTTTTAAGTCGGTAAAGGATAACACTAGACTTTCTGACTGTATTAGTTTCTTCATTAATCAACCCAAGACAATATTGATGAGTCTGTGGAAGCTGTGATGAAATTTTCAAATGCTTATTTTGAATTCCAAAGCAAAATTTATTTTGTCGTCTGCTGCATGGCAATGACTATAAATAGAGGTCACAGTTCATTAACTTGTGGCATCATCAGGATGTTACAACTATGGTAGCCTCCGTCAGTTGAATCAGATGAAATTCAAGATTAGCATATTTGAATGTCAGAATATGGATTTAGTATCAATGATCATCATAATATAACTGAATTAATTTAAGGAAGTTTGGGTGAACAGTTCCACCCATATCAACAAAACAAACAACCACCTTCATCTCAAATTGTTGGGAAGCAAAAAATACAAAAAACCATGACATATGCTGATCGTAATCCAGGTTTTGTTGAAAGTTATGTGAAACACAATTATCCATTATCTAACATACAGTGGTGTAAATGATTAGCATGTTTCCCGTGAGTGTCGTAGATCATGGTCGAGTCAAATCTAGATTCCTAAATCCTCGTTCTAAATGCTAAATACAAAGCAGGTATTAAATACTTTGTAAATTTTTGCAATACCATAGTACATATTTCAATTGACTATTAAGTTCAAAATAAATATTTATTATATTAACTTTATTAGCCTATTAATATTGAATATTTACACTATCAATAACCACTTCTTAAACCAAAATATACAACTCATTTGTAAATACTGTTAGATATAAAAAAAAAATCATAAATTTCCATTAATAGAGAATATTTGACCATAAATAATTTTATTCTATCAGAACTTTGTCTGTTTTATGTAGCATCTCTGTAAATCCCACATAAAAAAAGCAGTAAGGTTTATTTCTCCTCTTTAATGGAATATTGATCAGGTAAGAATCAATTAAAGTCATAAAACAGTTTTATTATGTCTTATCCATTAAATAGAAAGCTCTTAGACACAATGTGGTACACTTTAGGCCTTAATTCTCTGATATAATTCAATTACATTGGAGATTATACTGCCTGTTTACTGCCAGATGATGGTCAAGTGGTAATAAACAGAGGTTGACCATTAATTGTCTCAAGTTTGAAACTCATTTAATTATTCCTACATTAACTACTGAACAGGATATCTACCTAGGCACACTGTTCAGAGGGCAAACTAGTGGTACAGAATAAAGTTCATGGAACTGGATATACCCAATAAAGTCCCTGGGTTCATGGGACTGGATATTTACAATAAAGTCCATGGATTCATGGGACTCGATTTACAGAATAAAGTCCATGGGTTCATGGGACTGGATATTCACAATAAAGTCCATAGGTTCATGGAACTGGATATACATAATAAAGTCCATGGGTTCATGGGACTGATCAGACAGAATAAAGTCCATGGGTTCATGGGACAGGATATACTGAATAAAGTCCATGGGTTCATGGGACTGGATATTCACATTAAAGTCCATGGGTTCATGGGATTGGATATACAGAATAAAGTCCATGGGTTCATGCCATGGGACTGGATATACAGAATAAAGTCCATGGGTTCATGCCATGGGACTGGATATACAGAATAAAGTCCATGGGTTCATTGACTGGATATACCCAATAAAATCCATGGGTTCATGGAACTGAATATACCCAATAAAGTCCATGGGTTCATGGGACAGGATAAACAGAATAAAGTCCATGGATTCATGCCATGGGACTGGATATACAGAATAAAGTCCATGGGTTCATTGACTTGATATACCCAATAAAATCCATGGGTTCATGGGACTGGATATACAGAATAAAGTCCATGGGTTCATTGACTGGATATACCCAATAAAATCCATGGGTTCATGGGACTGGATATACCCAATAAAGTCCATGGGTTCATGGGACAGGATATACAAGTTATAATATCACAAGTGGATATTATAACACCATAAGTTTGTGGTCGAGTTCAGGAATAAAAACATTCCTGAATATTATTATTTGTAGACTGTGTCGACCATTTAATATAATGAAAATTTATTAGATTTCCAAGTAATGAATAAAGTAATTATCATTTTCTTTTCTTCTTCTTAAAGCGAAAGGTACAAATACTGGGATTAGTTTTGCACCAACAGAAGGACGGAAACCTCCAGGTGATTCTGCTGGATGTGTGAATGTTTCTGTGCTGACAGTTATTTTGACAATCGTAACGACTTTATTGGTGTGACAGATCAGGTTGCTGAGCAATGTTAGTTAAACCGTCATGTGATATTTGCAATTGAGTTTTAAGGAGTGTGTTATTAATATTAAACTTTCTGTATTGTGCCTTCAAAAAATATATATCATGGACTATATCCAAAATACAGCATTTTGATGCACTTTTTTACATTTTTTTCTGCATAAAACCATTTCTATTAAGTTTATTGCATTTTATGTAATTTTATCATACTTTTGTCTTAAACCAACATGGCACAAGTGCATTAAGTTCATATTTCTAATTCTTTGCTTCAGTGATGTTTGAGAGAGATACAGTCAATTTTAAATTGTCTTAGTTAATTGCAAGTCTTTCAAAGTTATTGTGTTTTTATTATGCATTTTTATTGTTGTTGATCTACAAACGATTCTTATTATTATTTTTATCATATAATCATTTAATATTATCATGGATGTATAGTTACAACTTAATATCATTATACAAATAACCCATCTTCAATTTTTTGCTGATACATGTACTCATTTTTGCTATTTTTAAACTACTGTAATAATAATACAGTGAAAGCTGTCTAAACCGAACCCTAAATAAACTGAAATCCTGCATAAACCAAACTTTAAATAAAGTCCTAATGTAGGAAATCTTTGTAAATTTAATCTGTATAAACTAAGCACCTGTTTATTCTGAACACAAAAGCTGGTTCCAAGGAGGTTCGGCTTAGACAGGTTTCGCTGTAATGATATTTGAGGATAACATTTTACAGAATATTGGTACCACAAAGATGGCGGAAATAACATCATTAAAAGTATTACTACCTCTGAAGTATTACTTAAATGAAAAACAGAAAATACCATGCAGTTCCAAAAACCAATTAGGAAATCTTAGAAGAAGAGGCAAATTTTATACACCTGACACATTTACAGGCACACTCACTCTCCTGGCTTGGTACAGGTACTACAATGACAAATGGTAGACTTAAAGTACTTTATTGGCACAAGCCACACCTCTTAGTAAAACCATGCAGTCATTCATGCAAGTGCTCCAAATTTGAGAATTTGAAATTTCATTGAATGCTGAATAATATTTGTTAATAAAAAAATATCTTAAATTTCTTCTAGGATTGAAATTAAAAGAAACACAACATTCACACACATTTGAGCCATTCCATTATTGAAATTAAAAATAATGCTTTGTTGTGACAAACAATGAATTACAAACAGTTAATACTTTTATCATGTATATTGTTTGTTACAGTTGGTGCAGGTTTTGGAGAAGCATGTTAGAAAGACATGCACCCAAATTTTATTTTAAATGGTGTATAGTGAATGTGCACCTTTTTGTGTCAGATTATTAACTTGGAATGAATCAAAATTTGACTCGGTGGTTCTGTTTTAAAAGACTTTAGTATTACAACCAGGGTACTTTATTAAGTGAAATGAAGTGTGAGATTTTATTTCATTCCATCATAACAGTACTAGGCTAGAATCTAGAGAACAGCTTTAAAATTTAAGGCAATCATGCATTTTAAAGACAAGATGGAAACAAACTTATAAAAAAAAGAAATAACTAGTAAACAGTGTAGGGGAGACAACTCTCTAGTGTTGAACACAGAGAAACTTTAAATTGTTTATATTTGTTATTTCATGCATTTGTTATGTATATAGTGTTTTAAATTGTGTATCTTTATTATGTTTTAATTTACCTAGTACATATATTGAATGTTAAAATATACTATGCTTTTAAATTTAATCCATGATTCTGTTTTTGTTTTTGTAAATATACTGTAATCTAGAATTAGAGAGCTCAAAGCTCGCAAAACTTTGTTACATTCAAAACATATAGTATTAAAAAGAAAACTGTTAAATATGAAGTGTTCTTTTGCCATGCTGATTTAATTGGAATTTTTTTTATGTAACATTGTTTAGATCAACTCCCATGTGAAAATTAGAAACAGGAAAATTGGACAGTTACATTAATTATTGTCATGCAAAAAGATAGATTTCAAAAGTCTGTTTGTGTCCCTGTCAATGAGCATTGGGCAATGGAAAACAAGTACCTTTTTAAACGTCTTTTTACAGCAAACACAAAAGTAAAGTAATGAAAAGTATAACTTCTCTTGCATTCCTAGTCTTAAAAATAAATCACTCGTTTTCGAACAACAACGGTAATTTACTCATGCGCTAACGTGCATTGCTGAATTACTGTGTTGTTTGATGACTCATGATTTATTGAATAAAGAAAATACCAGTTTGTTCCTGCATAAAAATATAAATTGAAAAAAAGTATTTATGATCGACATGGTTTGTTTTGTTTTTTTTCAATGAGGATATGACAGATTTCTTTTATTGGATGATGTGAATTTTATCGTTAACCTTTTGGTGGATATTATCATTAGCCTATTGGTGGATATTATCATTAGCCTATTGGTGGATATTATTGTTATTCTTTGGGTAGCTTTCAAGTATATCAGTCCATTCATATATTAGCCATTTAATTGCTGTTCCTTTTTTTAAATTTTACATGGGAGAAATTGTTTTGTTTGTGTATTTAATACAGTCATAACAAATATGTACCATTATATTCTGTGATTCATTGTGTCAAAGGTCTCGTGAAGATATTGTAATGAGCATGATACATGCTACAAATGGACAAGTCATACATGTGTAGGCTGCTCCTAATGAATATATAATAGCATTTTAATGGCAAAATCAAATATCAATCACAAGTATTGTTTGGTGTGAATAATTTTGTTTTAAATTCAAGAAAATTAGAAGTAAATTTTGTTGTACGAAAATGTCAATGATTCTCTTGATTGATTTAGAAATATGACCAGGTTGTTGTTTACCACCTGTGAAATGGCTGATATCAGTGCCGTCTTAACGCCTGGGCACACAGGTAAATTGCCCGGGGCCCCACGAGCATAGGGGCCTCATGCTAATATATGTATGTTGTGTACAGCATGTTTTTTAATGTTTAAACACTGATTTTGTTGGAAGTACCAATACCATAAGCATATGTTTAATTTACATTTTTATTCCTGCGAGTGGTTGTGTAGGTAGGGACTCCAGTACACTGCTTTGCCCAAGAGCCTATAATGCTGTTAAGACGGCCCTGGCTCATATATAAATGTCAAGCTCATTGTTTGTTCATTTTAATGTTTCCTCTAGCTAGGAACATTCGAATCTTCTTATTTTGAACTCTAATTAGGTCTCCTTTGATAGTGGGCATGGTCAACATTTTGGAGGGTCAGCACCCAATCTTAATTTATCCTAGTAAGTAACTAATCTAAGACTAGGCTATTTTTAGTCATTGGTTCGTTTTGACTTCAACACAACAGGGGCTGTTATGGTCATGATCGTATGGTAGTTGGATTTATGACTATCTATGCAATCAGTGCCTATCACCACTAACGTTGTGAATTATAATCCCATTCAGGCGAGTTGTACTCAATACAACACTATGTGATAAAGTTTGTCATCGACTTGCGACAGGTCGGTGGTTTTTTTCCGGTTTCATCCACCAATAAAACTACCGCCACGATATAACTGAAATATTGTTGAAAGTGGTGTTAAACACCATTCTCCTACCTTTACCCCCCCCCCCCTCTCAACACAACAAGATTCAACTGTATATAAGTCAACTGTTATATTATGTAATGCATTGCATCTAAATAATTATTTTTTGTATTAATCTTCAGAATCATAGCCCACTATTTTGTGTAAAAACCATAATATTGATCATCTTATTTTCATAATACTATTTTTACTTAAAAAGTGCTATTGTAATATATATTCTTTTTTTTTGTACATTTGAATGTGATGACATCATGGGTATTGTTCAATACACTTATTCTACACTCTGTCCATCAATCACTGCGCGAAGAGAAATATTGTTTATAGTGTAACAACACTTTAAAAGTGTTTAAGTTCTTCTTATATTGAAATCCAATAACAAGAGGAATATTATGCAAATTTTCTACCGCAACTATCAAATATATAATACAGTATTTCCCCTCTTTTAAAGCCACTCCCTCCAAAGGCCATCCCTCTTATCGGGCCAGACTTCAGCTGCACAGAGATAGTAAAATACTTCTAAAATGACCCCTCCCCATCTCAAGAGAGGCCACCCTGCCATTGCAGAAGGCATAGCCCTACGAGAGGGGATCTACTGTATCACATATTTTTATTAATAATTCATACCTAGCCATACAAAGTAAATGTTTCATTTCTCTTCCATGTTATATACTTTAACCATTAGATACGTAAATGCCATGTGGTATACAAGATCATCGATCATCGATCATTGATCAATACAGTTTTGTCACTACTGCAAGTTAGGGATATTGTCAAAGTTGTATCAACTATTATGTAAAGTAAATTGTTGTTTTAAAAAGAGTTTTCATCCTTCTGGTAAAATTGTTAAATAAATAGCAATAACCAACAATATCATAATTATTTTATAAACAAGATAAATAGTAAGTAAATAGTTTAGTCTTGTGGATATTTGTATAATGTTGCACCCATCTGTCTTTAGCCTTCACCCCAATCAATGCCAGTTTCAGGTTTAAGTCATTGAATTATTGTCAGCATATGTGTCAGTGACAAAATTTAATTACCATTTGGTTAATTTTTCAAAATATCATGTAAAAAGATTCAATTTGTTTTGAACATTTTTCTTTCAATGCAGTTACATTGTATTTAAAAACTAAACTTATTGTTTTACACCAAATATAAATAAGACAAGATGAGGATTACCTCCCCTTTGACATTTTAATCTCACTGATATCATAATGGTGTCGTAATAAAGTAAGATTTTTTTATGAAACAGTAGAAGCTCATGTAACATTAAATAGTGTCCACCCTTACAATTGTCTCCTATGATAAAGTCTGAGGACGGAATAAAGCACAGCGATGACTTCGTTAGGTCTGTGTAAGATTTTTCATTACAAATATAACACAACCGGACACAATTTCACAGGACACTATTATGTCTTACACACAAACATTCTTTTATGCAAATTCAATTCAAATTTGGTGTCATGCATTTCGAGGACTTTTTAATTTTGACAGATGTCGGACTAATTTGCCTCTGATAAACTGAGGTGACATTATTTCACTCTATTGTAGTATTATGACTAAACCTCAAAATAACTGAAACAAGTGGATTGAAAGTGTTATTGAGTCCTATTTACATAGTAAAGAACTCACCATAGATGGCGTCACTTATTTTTGTAACAGATGACATTTGTTTTATTGTAGTAAAACCTGCTTATAAAGCAGTAGGAAACCATGATGTTGTTACCATTGGTTACCAGCCATTATTATTTAAAATGTTGTTTTCTTGTAAATGTTAATAACTTCATATGTTTTTATGCTAGTTGTTATTCCCTATGTTAATAACTTCATGTTTTTATGCTAGTTGTTATTCCCTATGTTTTTATCTGTGGTCTTTATTGTTTTTGGTTATGAAATGTCTCATGGAAGCCATAGTTTGTTGGAAATTTTAACAAAGGTAACAATATTTTCGTTAAAAATTTGTTCGGAGTGATAGTGAGAAAACGCAATGAAAATAATGTTAAAATGTCATACAAACTATGGCTTTCATGAATTATTTCTATTCTGATAGGAAAAATGTAACAGACTTTTTGAAGCATAAATCAGTAGAGGAAATGCATCTAAAAATGCACTAGCCTTCATCTTTGCAGTCGTTTTTTTCCTCTATGTAGATGAAACCATAGGTGCTAGTAAGTAACTGACATTTTCAAATGTTATGGCATTTTGATTTTAGCAACTTAAACAAGTATAGCAAAAGTTGTAAAATAACTTAGTAGATGTCAATGTCACCAGTATTCCTTGGAAACCACTTCACCAGATGATGACATTTTACAAAAGACAGATGGTTATATTTAGTATTTTCTTGTGGAAAAAATGAATACCAGTATGTAAAGAAACAAAACGAGAATTTGTTAATGTTTTTATGCACCATAGTCCTTCATAGATAAAAGAAAACATTTAGGAATGATATCTATAATTTACTCCACAATACATATGTGGGAAGTCAAATATATCTGGAATTTTATCACAGCATTGTTAATATAGCAAATGAAGGACATCATATTAGAAATACAAATTGATTTATTTTTGAAAACTAAAACAGATTATATTCTTAAAAATAAACTACAACCAAGACCCATTAATGATGTATTAATCTATTTGTTTTATCTTGAATTTTTATGTTAATTTTGATCCTACTTTACTTTTAAGTTTATTGCATTTTATTGTGGTAATCAATTATGCTTGAAAGGATATTAGTCTATTGATGTAAGCCATCTTTTGATTGGATGAACAGCATATTCTACATCCAGGGTATACAAGAACTAGAATCTTTTTACCTATGTCAAATAATCATGCATTTTCTCCACCATGTTTTTGTTGGCATGCTAAAAGTATGCTCAATGTCAAAATAATTTACCACAAAGACTGTAATATACAATGTACAAGTTATTTAGGAATTAGCCTGGTATGCTATACCCTGGATATTTATTTTATTTTTATGAAAGATTTCACAGAAACAAAAAAAACGTACTGAACAGTTCTGATGGTTGATATCTACTTACCTTATGTGATTAAAATCAAAACAACTGACTGTAAACATTAAAGCTAATAAAAACGTTTTAAATTTATGATTGTAATATTTTATGGGGAATTGGGTTATGGTGTTTAACACCACTTTCAACAATATTTCAGTTACAACGTGGCAGTCAGTTTTGGTGGGATTCGAACTCACAACTTTAGTGGTGATAGAAACTGATTGCAGTTAGTTGTAATTCTAACTACCATACGATCATGACAACGGCTCCGTAATATTTTGTTTGGACAATTTTAAAGCTTTTACCATCATGTGGCATGCATCATCTGGCAATTGGTATAAATAGCTTTTCACAAGATGGCTGTTTTTACTACAAATATAATCTTTGTATTGTCTATCCTTTTTCGTTTTGCAGTTTCTGTTTACCCCATTGGTATCTTCAAACTTTTTTGGATTAGTTGTAATTTTATTTAAGCTGCCAATTGTGTGTTAATATTGGCTCAGTGGTTTCAAAAGTAGATTGGTTTGGTTTATGGTGTTTAACACCACTTTCAACAATATTTCAGTTATTTATTTTGTGGCGGTCAGTTTTATTGAAGGAAACTGGAGGACCCGGAGAAAATTACCAACCAGTCGCAAGTCACTAACAAACTTTACCACATAAAGTTGTATCGCGTACACCTGAACAGGGTTCGATCTCACAACTTTTGTGGTGATAGGCACTGATTGCAGAGGTAGTTGTAATCTAACTACCATACGATCACGACCCCTATAGTAGAACCTCTCACACAAAATTCTGAAAGAGGATCACCCAAGTACCATTTCACTAAAGTTTGGTTCAAAATAGTTTTGTAGTTGCATAGTTGATTAAAATTGAAAACGACAGAAGGAAAGTAACGAGAATAGCTGACATGACCCTTTACACTCTTACATATCCTGAGCCAACTGCTCATTGCTCTTACTACTTAATGCTGCATGGTTAGTGGAGAAGCAGAACATATCAATTATAGTCTGTGGTTTTACTCAGCAGGGGCTTAAACCCACGATCTACTGCACTCAAGGTGGGTATGCTAGGCATTACACCACATTGCTTTCGCTATATTAATCAAATTATGTAAGGGGTTCATGTTTTATTATACCCCCGCTCCCCGAAGGGGGAGGGGGGTATACTGTTTTACCTCTGTCCATCCAAGATATTTTTTTCGTTGCATTTTTCTCAGTAACTGTGGATGGCAGAAATCTGATATTTGGTCACAAGCTTCATAAAGGTATGCCATATTGTGGGAAGCGCTTTTGGACCCATCAGATTCCTACTTCCTGTTTGCCGACTTTGTTGATTTTTATACACATTGAATATATATGCTCATTTTTCGTCGCATTTTTCAGCAACTATTGATGGCAGAATTCTAATATTTGGTCACAAGCTTCATATAGGTACCCCATATCGTGGGAAACATCTTTGGACCCATCAGATTCCTACTTCCTGTTTGCTGATTTTGATACACATTTTTCGTCGCATTTTTCTAAGCAACTATATTGATGACAGGAATCTGATATTTGGTCACAAGCTTCATATAAGTATGCCATATTGTGGGAAGTGTGTTTGGACCCGTCAGATTCCTACTTCCTGTTTGCTGACTTTATATAGATTTTTATACACATTGAACATACATTTTGTATATGCCCATTTTTCGTCACATTTTTCTCGGCAACTATTGATGGTAGAAATCTGATACTGGGCAACAAGCTTCATATAGGTACCCCATATCGTGGTAAGCATTTTTTTTACCTGTCAGATTCCTACTTCCCGTTTGCCAAAGAGCGGGGGTATCATAAGTGAGAATTAGCTCACAGTTCATCTTGTTTGTTTTTTGTATTTATTTACATATACTGGTTTCCATCTCAGATGATGTTCCTGTCGTTTACACAGTAACACAACAGATGCTGCAGGAGCTGCTAACCCTTCAGAAGCACACGAGTTCACGACTGGTGGGCTTCATGTTGCTTGATCTTCAGTTTTTTGTGTCATGATTTGTAGATCGTTGTTCATCCTTTTTTTTTTTGCACATTGTCTGTGTTGTGTGTCCTTCTATTTACAGATTCTGATTACTCCTTTGGCATCTTTAAACTCTTCTTAATTCAGTTTAGAGGATTTTGTAATAGCATCTATCCCATTGAGCTTGAAATAATTGCTACCACAGATACAGCTAGACCTGCTTCATACACCTACACCTTAAAATTGAGTTAGAGCCGATTAAGAAAAAACTTTACGACAAAAGAGGTGATGTCAATTTTCCCATTGTGAACTTTGCATTTAGTAGTACCTTCATATTGAGTTTATTAAGTTGATACAATAATTCGGAGCTTGTAGTTCCTATCGCGAGATCCTTGATATTGGGTTGCTGCTAACAAAGTAGCTACTGAATCAAGTATTCCTAGTGGTCAAGTTGAGGTCATCACTTTGAAAGTTTTTCAATTCTCACCATGACTTGGTTAATTACTACAGAATGACCATGTACATTTGTATATGTTCTGTTTATCGAAATCACAATCAGGTTCTTTCCTCATTCATGCCTTGCCGCCAGTAACAAGATAGGTTCCGATTGTGAAGCAGGAACGGCTTACCCTTGTTCACCCCCTGTTTTTAAAAGTGGGGTTCTTGTTACTCAATTATTAGTTTTGTGTGTATAGTTTTGTAGATCATCGTTTGTCCTTTTTCTTTTGGCCATTGTATTGTCTATCCTTCTTCGATTTACAGCTTATGAAAAAATACCCTTTGGTATCTTCAAAGTCTTCTTTCATTAATACATAGAAAATATAGTTGTGTGCCTTAAAACAAAGATTCTTCACTACAGGGGAATCAAAATATAATTCAGAAAACTATTCCAATATTTTATTTAGTTCGTCATTATTCAATTTTCAATATGCCATAATGTAAAAATTTGAAGTATTTGGACGATAAAAATTGTAAATTTTAAATATCATTTGTTTAGTATTTGTTAACATGCACATAAAAACAAATTCTAAACACAAATTTATCTGTTGTAAATTACTGATCTACAAAATACATTATAAAAGTAAATATTGTTTCAGTTATATTTTTGTTGCGAACGTGAACTTTTATCATACCAGTATTGTGCTTAATAGCAAGCACAGAGAGCTCTACAGCAACATGGGCATGCAACACACAGTTGGGTCTGCCTAATGATGAGATTGAAATCCTTTCGTCCGGAAGTTGATAAAAGTTGGCATGTAATATACAAAAGTCAAAGTCAATAGATGGTATTTTTTCTGGAATTTTTTTTTTTTATGTCAACAATAAAAAAAACTTTCTATTTTGTGATATTCAACTTTCACTCAAATATATACACTGGCCAGACAGAAATGCTGTGTTCGCATCTAGGAAATGCCTACTCCATATTAAGTTGTCAAATTGATAGTTGTATGAACACAAGATGGTATTACTGCCATAAGAAAGATGCGACTCCCTTCAAATTGAGATTTTTCGTATGAACACATATGGTACAAAATGTAGTATTACTGGCATAAGAAAGACGTGACTCCCTTCAAATGCAGTTGTATTATGAACACAAGACGGTATTACTGCCATAGAAATGGCATGGGTCCATGGAGAACTATTTTATGAACATAAAATAATAGTATTGCACTAAGAATGGCATGGTTCCCTCTTTTCCCACCATTTCAACATACAATAACCCTATTTGCACTATGTGCAACCCAGCCCATAAAATTTATTAAACACAACTGGCACATGTCTTTTCTTTAAATACAAATATTGCTATGCAAATGAAAGTACTGACTTTTTACTACCCTTGGCCTAATCACCATCATTATTGTTCTGTGTTATTACATGCAAAATAGATACTCTTTGAAAATGTACAGATCTTAAACAAAAGTCATTATTACAAAATATTACAGAACAATCCCAGTTTCATAGATGTTTTTATACAAAAGTGATTTTAGTGTGGGCTTGGTTGACTTGCCACACATTTAGTTCTTCATATTCTTCTATACAAGCATCCACTTGATCTGGTTTGAATCCCTTTGACGTACACTGTTCCATAACATCGGTGATTTTAACTGTCCTAGCTCCTTTAATAGGAACCATTTCTCTGATCAAACTGAATATCCGGTCTACAACATTCTGGGTTCTGTAAAAAAAAATTAATATAATAAATTAGTAATGAACATCTACAATGTCAAGAAATGCGATGTCAGTAACATGCTTTCCTTATTACAAGTTTGCATGTTGAGGGAGTTATTGAATATCATTTTAATGACCTATTTTTTTTTTTAACTTATTGTGGACAAATATCATTGTATAATCTAAATATTTGTCTAGTACCAGACCTGCACAAGGAAGTGGATTAACTGATTTTTATTTTATGTCAAGTGTCAGAGCAGTATTTCAGTTCTATTCATGATGAGAACAAGTTCATATATCGTGCAGCTTAAAAAGGTGGCACTACAAACAGCCACTCTTAACAAACTGTTGCCTATTTAAAAAGAAGCTGCTGCAATTTGTTTTTTTAATGTGAGAAGAGTATAGAATACTCTATACACTCACGTGTGTTACATTCTACGAGAGATTTGTATATAATTTGCCCCATATAAATAGCAGACGTCCTAATATTCAGTCCAAAATTGTGTCTATTATAAGCTTAGATTGTATACAATAAAGAAAAGTTTTATCAAAATTCTAGATAAAATATTCAATTGCAAAATAATCTTTTTCAATTATTCATGGCAGAGGAAGATTCATGTTGTTGGTCAAACAGTGAACCATTACTGATTCATTTTCTATTTTATTCTAAGAATCAAATTCTCAAATTCTGAATTTTTGGAAGAATTGGTGTAAGTAAATTTTGAGTGAATCTTTAAGATTTCCATGAACAATACCAACCTGTTATGCATGTTATGAGATGTATTAAGAGAATCTTTAGACATTTCCATCAATCTCATAGCCTCATTGACATCTTCTTTCTCCACAGCATCAGCAAGCCTTAGTCTAGCCTGAAGGAGAGATTTAATTATTTTCATTTTTTTACTTTAAAATTTTGTTCTAATAATCTTAATTAAAATACTATTTGGCTTAAAAGGCTGCTATACTGTTGATGTTGTTTAAGAAATAAATCATTGAAGCCAGAATGTGCTTTGAGTTTTAACATGGATAAAATTTACAAATATCCTGCCAACCCATGTTAAAACGCACATTTGAAGACAATGTCGCACACAATTTAAGCTGCCAAATTCGAGCAGATGATCATCAACATGTACTTTTACGACGGGAAAGTCGGTTGTATTGATGGAGCATCCGTAACAATAATATTGTGTTTGCATGTTTTAACTGGTAAAGCAAAATTTAAATATAAAACAAGACAAAGTGGTATTTACCAAAGCTGTAGACAATCTGAGAACAGCTAGTAAAGTTCTAGCTGAAGTAAATGTTGTATCTTTACTATTCCTGGCCTCTTTTCTCATCTCAACATAAGCTCCAGTAATGTAGTCAGCTAAATTCTCTGGGACTGTTGGCTGTTTCTTCTTACAAAGGGCAATATAACGTCTGGAAAATTATGGTAAATTACTGAAGACATGATACCTGTATTTTTTTTAATTAAATTTATATTCCTATTGGCAAGATAAGAACCAAAGACAAACTTTAGTAAGCTTTGTAAATAATACATGTACATTTACAGTAAATTTTGTTTATGATTACAAAATTGTCTTTTGTACTACCGTTTTTAGGTACGTATAGAACGCGGTCTTAAGCTTTAAAAGGATAATTTGTAGGTGGGGGGCGTTTTATGCATTGGAGCAAGTATCAGACACTTTTTTCAGGTCACGCAGAGACTTGCCGGTAGCATAGCTTCGAGTTCACGGACGGCAATATTCCCAATGATCGGTGAATTATTGTTCAAATAACATTAATTGTGTTCATTATAATTTTTATATGTGTTATTTAAAGTAAAATTGTATAAAAATTATATTTATTGCTTTTTCATTGCCTTTTTGAAAGGTATGTAAATATTCTCGATGTTTGTCAATAATCATACATGTACATTGGTGTCGTTGTTCGGAACTAATTATCCATTCGAATGCAGGAATAACTGTCAAATGTTTGCTATCAGAGGTGTGATATTTTACTTTTTTTGCAATCTATTTTTTCCTGGGGTGAAATTACCTGTGTTTGGGTATTGAACCTTTGTTTGAATTATCGATTTTTACAGCACTTCAGCAGTTGACAAGGTCAAGGACAGTATATTGTATAACAAGGTGTGAAAAGATAATTGAACTTACTGGGACACCTGTCAAAATTATATAATATATTGTAGCAGTGGCACAATATGAGTACATTTCAAAAGAAATTAGAATCTCTTTGATCAGGTCTTAATTAATGTTATTACTTTTGTATTGTTTTCACTTTCTTTTAATGGATCGTAATTACTTCCTATTTCAAGCTTGACCCAAGCTTGCCTATCTTTGATCACATGAACGGTTCATTATTTGATGAATTAATACTGATTAAAGATTAAACATATCTACATATTTTTATTTTAAAACAACCATAATTCACGTAAAGAACGACAAAAAAATCTACTGCTCCATCCTTATCGTTTTCGTTGCCGTTTTGAACTTGTTTTCAAATTAAACATTACCGATAAACTTCCTGCATTCACAAAACAGCTAATTTTCGCTTGCAAAATGTAGAATAATTGGTTTAAACTCTTTTAACAAAACTAATTTAACATTTCCCTGTCTAAAATTTATCAAAAATACATGGATTAACAAATACGTGATCTGTGGTAAGCAGTATTTTGCCGTTTGAACGAGGATTTCTGCCGTGAATTTTTTACTGAATTTCCTGCGTTCTATAGATAGGAACTAGAATTTTCCCAGATTTGTTGGGGAGGAAAGGGGGTGCGTTCTATGCACCAGTGCGTTTAATAGACACAAAAACACGGTAAACACTATTAATTTAGAATTTCAGCCAGATTATACAGCAGTGTACCAGTATGACGTCTCAGCCAGAATATACAGCAGGGTTGACAATAGATGCCATTAGACCATATTAAAAATCTGATATTCAGCGGTATCATTTCAATTTCATTTTTTTTTATCAACCATAATAACATGTTCTAATTTGTTAGCTATATCATGACAAGAACAAGTTAATTTTCAACGAGATGATGAGGTCCGCTTTATACTTGACCAACAGACTTCATTGGCTTTTTTTATAGTGCTAGGTCACTGAAACAACAGTCCGAGAGAAGCGGAGAAGCAACAAATACAAATTTTACAGTCTTTGAATCGAGCTCGAACCCATGATCTACCACACAAATATAATATTGAATCCTCAACAAAACTAAACATCCCTCAGATACAATTGGTTGCCAATACATACCTCATTAACTTCATATCAAGTGGTGTAAACTGTGTAGGTGGTTGTATATTATGTTGATGTACATAGGTGATGTGCTGTGCCAATCTTAAGTCATTTTCTCTGTCTGCCTTGTCTTGCATCAGCCACAGAATATCAAACCTAGAAAGTAGAGCAGCTGGCAGCTGAATGTTCTGTTCTACTGACTTTTTAGGGTTGTAACGACCATATGCTGGATTAGCAGCAGCCAGGATTGACACACGGGCATTTAGACTTGTCATTATGCCGGCCTGAAATATAAATGTTTCCACAATTACAATATATGAAATATTTTGATAAGGTAGATGGTGATTGGAAGTCAATTTAAATAATTAAAGAGCTAGTGGACATGATGGTTTGGTTTATGGTGTTTAATGCCACTTTCAACAATATTTCAGTTATATTGTGGCGGTCAGTTTTATTGGTGGAAGAAAACTGAGTACCCGTAGAAAACCACCGACCTGTCGCAAGTCACCAGTGATCTTGTAGGTTTTTTTCAGAATGGGCCCATGGCCCCTTCAAAAAAATTTCAATGGGCCATGCTATCATATGAATGGGCCATTGTAAATGAAATAAATTTCCAGCACAATAATGCATAGATCTGTATTTTCATACTATAGCTCATGTAACATTTAAATAAATATAATTGATTGAAATTGAATTGCTTTTCAGTTTTCTAGTGATTTCTACAGACTCTGGATTCACTTATCTTTACCTGCTTCACTACATTTATTCCAAGGACTGAAATGTTTAACTTTGCCCATTATCGAAACATACACTTTACCATGCCACATATTTAAAATTTCTCCATTTAATATCTATAAGCAATCAAATATCACTTATTTTTCTATTATTTTGAATATCCTACATAATTATAATTATCAGGGCGAACAGGAATTAGGGCTTCAAGCTTCATTTCTCCAATCCAGTGACACTGATCATGTATATTAGTTAAATTTGTATTGTAGATTTCCTTATCTTGAGCAATATAATTGAGAAACCACTTACATTTCGTACCACAAGGAACAAGAACAATTTCACAAGTTGAAATTGAATATAATCAAAATTAACATTTGATACACCTTTCATGCCTTTGTTATTGAATCTGTTCTCAACTCAGTTACACACACAGTAAATCAAATAAAGGTCAAAAGGCTTTATAAAGTCATACATTTCAAATGAATTTTTATTCAAAGTAAATTTTAACAATAAACAACCATGAACAGGACGGTATTTGCCGACGTCTTTCTCGTTAGCATCACAATCTGATGAGACAGGATCGGGGGTACTTGTACGTCTTGTGAGCCAGAGTCAATCATATTTTCAGTTTCTTTTCTCAAGGAATCGTCAGGATCGAAATTGTTTTTTCCATCTCGACCAACAAACGAAAACTAAGTCTTCTGGCCAGGTAAAACAGGCAGACGCTGCTTTTTTTCGGAGGAATTTTTCTATAAAATTCAACTAAATACCGGCAAACAATAACTCGCAGACACGTACTTTCAGAAATAGAATTTTCCGTTCAAATAAAATTTCATATTGAATTTTTTGGATTATTTTATACAAATTTCCATTCATTTGATTCATATTTGTCAAAAATAAAATTTACAAACGTTTATTTGGAGTAACATTTGAAAAAAAAGTCACATCATTGGTTGTTATTCTTTTCCGGTATTTAGACATTTCATAATTATATTTACTTTAGCGTTAAGCAAACGAAAAACCACGAGACAGTCCGATAATTATATAAATAGGTAAAACATTCTCAATGATCCGATTTCGACACGATTATGCATAATTCAGTGGGGTTCACTGCAATTCGGTGTACCGCACGACTGATGACTATCGTTCCATGGATACCGAACCTTGCAAAATTATTGTGCGCCACACGGGCGCTTACATTTTACTTTCACTGCGCCATTTTTAAGCTTCATGCGTGCGCATGGCGCTGGACTTTCCCGATCACTGGTCACTGACATACTTTATTAAATAATGTTGTATCGAGTACACCTCGTCCGAGCAGGATTCAATCTCAGAACGTTAATAGTGGTGATAGGCAACGATTGCACAAGTTGTAATTCCAACTACCATACGATCACGACCACCACAGCCCCCTTTTGAGGAGGTAGCTGGTGACTGGAAATCAATTTAAACAATTAATGAGCTAGTGGAAATTATGTAGAAACATTGTTATGAACACATGCAAAACAATTATACTACAGAATAAACAAAAGCGTAAAATTCAGAATTATTTTAAAGTATTAAATGACAATGCTGATGACATCGTTAATTTGACAAATCATCATCGACATCGGTATGAGACTTTATCAATTCTTTATTCTTTGTAGGGTCATAATTATCATTATTGATGATTTGAACATTTTCCCCTTTGACATTAACATGCGATAATGTTATCAAGCAATGAATTTGATACAAACATTTTATCATTGATTTCTACCATAACATTACATTGACAAATCTCAGATAAACATAATATACATGTAGCTAATATATTTTGCTCAAAATGGACTTCTCATCTTATCTTAAATCTCAGACATTGACTTCGATGCGGTATTGCTCTGAGAAATCCATTCGCAAAAACAAATCAACGATTGTATATATTTATTACCTTAGCTATAGATATCGTCTGCTGTTCCATCACTTCATGGATAGCTGTTCTATCTCCTTCCATCATCTTGTCAAACTCATCAATACAACACACTCCCTGGTCAGCTAAGACAAGTGATCCACCCTCTAATGTCATCTCTCCAGTGATTGGATCCTTGGTTACAGAGGCAGTCAAACCAACACCTGATGATCCTCTACCTGTTGTATACTGACCTTGATGGGAGTAAAAAAAATCATGTGTTAAAAGTATAATGTCGTTGATTTTGGTGATTTTTTCTTGTCCAGATATGTTTTATAAGGAGTACATTAAAAACATAAATTAACACTTATTATTGAGTTTTAAAGTAAAAAGTAAAAAGTACAACCATTATTTTCATGAAAACACATCTTGAACATAAATTCCAGTCTGTACGACAATATATGCTCCTATTCATATGACCTTAGGTGACCTTTTACTATGCATGCAAGAAGTCTGTTCTTGAAGAAAAAAATGTCTGCCAACGCAGTCGTACAAGAATTTTAACTGATTTCTCTAGAAGAAAAAAAATATTTTGGCGTATTATATTGAAACATTAATTAACACAGGGTACCTACATGACTGTTGGATGGAATTGATTTGATTTATTGTGCTTAACGCCACTTTCAGCAATATTTCAGCTATATCATGGCGATCAGTTTTAGTGGTGGAGGCAGTCTGAGTACCCAGAGAGAACCACCAACCATGTGCACCCTTTTTTGTAATTTACAAAGCCGGGCACAAACCCACGCTGTATTGGTGATAGGCTTGTATGAGTTTTTAGGTAATCCAACTACCTAACTCATTGAGCCACCAGGGCCCCTGATTGGAATTGAAGCAAGCGTTGAGAGTTCAAATGCATG
The DNA here is from genome assembly GCA_002080005.1 of Gigantidas platifrons. Lineage (NCBI taxonomy): Eukaryota > Metazoa > Mollusca > Bivalvia > Mytilida > Modiolidae > Gigantidas > Gigantidas platifrons. Next base: position 95,268 of record MJUT01059425.1, read on the forward strand.
CTGAAGTGCCATTGCGAATGTAATTCAGAAATTGCGACATGCATAATTAACGATGCTGAGAGACAATCTGCACGCAAAAAACAATATACAATTACGGCCCTCTGTGTAGGGAAACATCCAAGTTCAAGGACTACTTATACCAACAGGATTTCACAGTATACACCGATAACAACCCAGTCACCTACGTTCTCACTTCAGCGAAATTAGATGCAACTGGACACCGCTGGCTTGCTTCGTTAGCAGCATTTCACTTTGACATAAAATATCGCCCCGGAAGAAACAATGCGGATGCAGATGCACTGAGTCGATTACCAGAGACAATCACCAGTGAATCAGTTCAGGCCATCTGTAATGTCATTACACAGGAACCATATGTAGATAGTATGACATTAACTCCTGAGGTGATATTGGAGGACTTAGACCCCAGAGGCAGTGGCATTGGCAACTTAGTAGATTGGAAGAGAGCACAGCACTTGGATCCGGATATACGCCGTATTGCGGAATATGTGAAGGAGAAATCCAAACCGTCCAAGAAAGAATTAGGACCCAATCCACTGATGAGACAGTTTAATCATCTCAAGTTGATAGAAGGCGTACTTCATCGAGTAACAACAGTAGATGAAGAGGAAAAATGCCAGCTAGTTTTACCACTTGAACATGTACCCATTGTATTAGAAGCGATGCATAATGACATGGGCCATCCTGGAAGAGACCGTACAACATCATTGGTCAAAGATCGCTTTTATTGGTCTGGAATGTATCAGGACATCACGACTTGGATAGAGGAATGTGGTCGTTGTATCAGGAGGAAGTCATCTACCATACAACGTGCACCCCTGGTCAACATTACAACAACATCACCACTGGAATTAGTTTGTATGGACTTTCTAACCCTGGAGCCTTCTAAAGGAAATTATCAGCATATACTTGTCATCACTGACCATTTTACCAGATTTGCTATGGCGATACCTACAAGGAATCAGCTAGCCAGAACAGTTGCAGATGCTTTCTACAACAACTTCATCCTGCACTACGGTATACCAGAGCGAATACATTCAGACCAGGGAGCTAACTTTGAAAGTACCATCATCAAAGAGCTATGTACCATTATGGGAATGTCCAAGTCCAGAACAACAAGTTACCATCCAATGGGAAATTAACAGTGTGAACGGTTCAACCGTACTCTCTGTGATATGCTTGGTTCACTGGATCCCAGCAAGAAGGCGAACTGGAAGAGTTATGTCAGTCCACTGGTTTTTGCATACAACTCTACTAGACATGAAAGTACAGGACAATCACCCTTCATGTTGATGTTCGGGCGAAACCCTAGGTTGCCCATTGACGTAGTTTTGGGATTGAGGGAAAACCAGCAGGACATTACCACCACGTTCATTACAGAGCTAAAGGATAGAATTTCGAAAGCACATGAGGTAGCGACAGCTGCGATGAACAAGGCTGCAAGGAAACAGAAGGACAACTATGACAACAAGGTCCGTGGAGGAACTGTTCAAGTAGGAGACCGTGTACTGGTGAAAGTAGTTAGCTTTGAAGGAAAACACAAGTTGGCGGATAGATGGGAGCATGACCCATATGTAGTTTTGAGCCAGCCTAATGAAGGAATCCCTGTATTCAAGGTCAGGATGGAGAACAACGAAGGACGTACGAGAACGCTCCACCGAAACCTCCTTCTACCTATTGGTTTCATCAGTGATAAACCTACACCGGCTCCTAGGAAACCGAAACCAAATCATATGCCTAGAGCAAAACCTGCCAAGGATACGGACAAAGAACTGGTACCAACCCAGCTTGACAATGTAGAGGAATCTGAAGAGGAGTCAGACTGGGGAGGATATGTTGTCAGCATAGGAACAGGAGACAGTGATTCAACCATCACTGAGGACTTGCCTATCCAGGATGCTGATAGTGAACATGAAGCAGGTGAGACTAATGGGGACGCACAGTCTTCTGATGGTACTTCAAGTATCTCAGAGGAAGTTGATCCTGTAGAAGATAGAAGCGCTTCGCAAGACCAAAGCTCAGTTCAGGAGGAACCACCTGATGAGGAAGGAGCTTCAGCTAATTCAGAAGATGAAAATCAGCCAGTTATTCGTCATTCCACCAGAGAACGAAGAGCCCCTCTTCGTTATCGGACTGGTGAGTTTGACATGTCCAAAGTTATTCAGAGACCAATGTCTGATTGGGAAAAGAGAGTACAGTGCATCACTTCCCTTTCAGAATCGACACTTCTGGATGGATTACAGCAGGACTATTTTGAAAATATTGGAATCTTCACATATTTCCACGTGAAATGACGGGACGCCATTTTCCAGGTGGGGGGAGTATGTGGAAGAGTAAATTTTGACAGTTTTGTAAATAATTTAATTTTTAGGAATTTTAATCTTTACTATGTTCATAAAATATATTTTTGTAAATAAAATATTTTCATATAATTACTTTGATAACTTTTTCATTTAATTATAATATTTAAAACCTCTTAGTAAT
>MJUT01059425.1:107543-117827 GCA_002080005.1 Gigantidas platifrons
AGTCTGAAGATACCAAAGGAACAATCAGAAGCCGTATATCAAAGTCAGACAGACAATACAATGACAAAAAGTCTGAAGATACCAAAGGAACAATCAGAAGCCGTAAATCAAAGTCAGACAGACAATACAATGACAAAAAGTCTGAAGATACCGAAGGGGCAATCAGAAGTCGTATATCAAAGTCAGACAGACAATACAATGACAAAAAGGAAAGAGGAAAAAGCAATGGCCCACAAAACACAACTCAGCAAACTTAAGATTAAGATACAATAAACAACAAATACAACTCAAATCTAGTGAGTTTTTGATCAATAAACATAGCACAAAAATATAGAACAGCTAAAAACAACAAAAACATGTATACAAATTAAGTACAAAAACCCACTCATAATACTAAAATAACAAACAAGTTACAGCACAGATATATCACAGATATAGCACAGATAAGGTTTACAGCATTTACAATAGTACAATAAATTAAATCAAACAAAATAATAATAGCCTAGGATTTAAAAATGGAGCTGGTGTTTTGAACTAAAGGCATGCTACAACGCTAATAAAATAACTATAATATCAATAACATAATATAGAAATTGAATAAACCTGGATGATACTAAAACTGTTTACAGGCATTACATTTACATTCATTGCCATTCCAGGATGGTAAAATGTTTTTAAATTAGTTAAAATTTGCATTTTGTTTCTAAAATCATCAGGTAGGTCATTCCATAAAACAGCAGCTGTATATCTAATAGAGTTCTTACCATAGGTAGTAGTCTTTACTCTAGGAATATCTACAATAACTATATTTCTTTCTTAAAAAAATTACTAAACCATTTAAGCATGGTGGAGACAGTCTATATAATATTTTAAAGCACTTAATTAGAACCAAAACAGTATATCAATGTCCCAGAGACACATCGAGGAGAAATATATGTAACAGAGTGATCTAGGGCGCTGGACATCAAGTTAAGTGATTGGTGCTGCAGTGTATCAATGATGTGAGTTCAAATCGCGTCGAGGGAAGAACAAAATTTGTCAGCTCAGGATCTAATTCTAACACTGTTGGGTTTAATTTATAGACGCATATAAATATTTAATATTAACCTAGTATCACAAGTAACTTTGAGATCCAGTAGGACAGCTATATTGTATGGTTGTCACTGGCTTAGATGTTTGTATAATATACTTTATTTCCTGTGACTGTATGATGAATTCTTCATCATCCTATACAATATATTAAAAATTACTGAGTGCGTGCGTGCGTGTTACAGTAAATAAGTGTAACCAGTAATTACTTATATAATAGTTACTTATGTATAGGGCATTAACGTGATACATAGACTGCCCAAGGGACAGTAATATTGACTGAAAGAGTGATAATGCCTGAGCAGCAGGCGAGGGCATTATCAGTGTTGAAGTCAATACTACTGTCCCAAGGGCAGTATATCTATCATGATAATGCCATATACATAAGTAACTATTATTTTTATTTCATTGAAGAAAATAAGACTTTCTAAATAATTTTGTTCATTTTAGTGCGTTTTAAAAAACTTTAGCGTTGGCTGAAAGAAGAAACCCGAGTAATTCGAAATTACATCCTTGATGTTATAAACTATTAAAAGAAGGGTTTTCTCCCTCCAGCGGAGTATTTGCCTAGTAACGGGGTATTAGCAAATACCACGTTGTACGGAATTCCCAAGGACAAATACCCCTGCGATGGGGATAAAGCGGAAAAAAGTAAGAATTGGTAAAAAAAACAAACTTTTATCAACCAATCAGAAGACAGCATTCATATATAAGGTGGAATTATACTCAAAAAAATTACTATACAGTTTATTTTATTATTTGTATCGATATTTTAGTACGTCATTTTTCATTAGAATGTGGTATAAAGTTGTTTTTGTTAATTTATTATTATTCCTTTATCATATTTTAATGCGTCATTTTTATCAGATCTCAGGAACAAGATGGTATTTATTGTTTAGGCAAGTATTGGTTTTTCAAGATATCGATATTTATCATAATTTGGTTACTATTTTTTGATTCAAGTCAATTCGTTTTAAACTATATTTTTAGAGTATATTTCAATTAAATAAAAGCTACCCATAAAATTTTAGAATTCATTTATTGAATGAAATCGTTCTGAGATACAAAATTAAATATATATCAGACTCGTCAAACAAAAATCACATACGTATTCATATTATAGTTTGTCGAAAGATCCATTTTCTTCTTTGATCTTCACGAAAGGTCTATAATTAATAAGGCGTGTTGTCACTTTATAATAGAAGGAACATTAAGTGGATTGATTCAACTGTGCACAGCGATCTAACTCAGCAGCAATGAGATTTTTTGTAGTTATCTTGGTAATGTTGGGCTTTTTAATGATGTCTAGAGGTAATTGTGAGATAAAGTCAAATATTTCATTTTGTATTCAGTATTTAACTCTGTCATAATTTTGTTTCATTGATTTGATGATTTGATTTGATTTATTGTGTTTAATGCCACTTTCAACAATACTTCAGCTATATCATGGCGACCAGTTTTAGTGGTGGAATAAGCCGGAGTACTCGGAGAGAACCACCGACCATGGACAAGCAACAGGTAAACTTTATCACTTGAGGCTGCGAGTCGAGTGCACCCAGCCGTATTTTTTTCATTGAAAAACAAATATAAATTACTTTAATAGATATTTGTTTGGTTGGTTTGGTTTGGTCGGTTTATGGTGTTTAACACCAGTTTCTATAATATTGCAGTTATATGGTGGCGGTCAGTTTTACTGGTGGAGGAAACTGGAGGACCCGGAGAAAACCACCGACCTGTCGCAAGTCACTGACAAACTATATCACATAATGTTGTATCGAATACATCTCGTCATGAACGTGGTTTGAACTCACAACTTTAGTGGTGATAGGCACTGATTTCATAGGCAGTTGTAAATCCAACTACCACACGATCAGAACCACGACGGCGCCAATAGATATATGATATAAAACATAACATATCACCCTTGTAACAAGTAGTAGATGTGAAAACATCAAAAGTAAAATATCATTTTTACGTATGTCATATTTATATTTATCATAATTTTGCAGGGAATTTTGCCTTTCCAGACAGTATATCTAGACACAAGCGACGTCTGTTGTGCGATCGCACATTTGACACAAGCAATAATGATGAACCAGGTGAGATATATACAGATCATTATGCTTCTACTACAATGTATATGTAGTTACAACTGTTAACTTTAGCTCCCCACCCCACCCCCACCCTTGTTTCACAAAATTTACCATATATATTTATATACTTATTAAGACATTATTTTCCCGAGTATTCCGACATTTTACAATAAATAGTAGGTGGTAGATAGCTTCATAAAATTACAACAGGACACAACCGATGACTCGGTGAACCATTGTTATTTACTTTGTGACAATAATGCATATATATACCAGCTGTTGGCTCCCATTATATGTTGACACCCCATTCTCTCGAAGATGTGACCCCTAAACCGGAAGTAGTTAAACTAGGTTAAATCGTTACATAGCTGGTTACCTCGAATCTTTTATTTTACATTCAACTTGCAAACAGCTTTAACAATATAACCCGGAAGATACCTATTTTAGTGTGCATGACATCTATATGGAATAACCTTCATCAGGGGTGCTTAAAATCGAAAGATTGGAAAGCCAAATAATTTAAAGTTTTGAAAGCGATAACACCATAGGACCTAAACAGGATAGCCGTAATATGCTAAGGTGATATATGCCTGAGGAAGGAGAACCTTAGTTTGATCACCTCTGTCTGAGGGAGGAGAAACTTAGTTTTATCTGAGGTCACCTCTGTCTGTGGAAGGAGAAACTTAGTTTTATTAATAATTACATTATTTAGGGACTGTACATTTCAGTAATAAATATATCTAATAAAGCATACCAGTGTCGAACCACTGACGATACTGTCGAGGACTAATAGTCCGACCCAATAATGGTAATAAATATACCCAATAAACCATGTCAGTGTCGAACCACTGACTCCTGGGCGGATGATACTGTCGAGGACTAATAGTCCGACCCAGTAATGATAATAAATATACCAAATAAACCATGTCAGTGTCGAACCACTGACTCCTGGGCGGATGATACTGTCGAGGACTAATAGTCCGACCCAATAATGGTAATAAATATACCCAATAAACCATGTCAGTGTCGAACCACTGACTCCTGGGCGGATGATACTGTCGAGGACTAATAGTCCGACCTAGTGATGGTAATACAAATGTAGGTATCCAATTTCATGCGCACAACTTTAGCTATCTCTATCTTGTGATAGACTACATTGATAACATCATCAACCACCTCTGGAAATTGTATAACATTTTATAACATTGTATAACATTGGATGACATTGTATAACATTGTATAGCATTGTATAACATTGTATAGCATTGTATAACATTGTATAGCATTGTATAACATTGTATAGCATTGTATAGCATTGTATAGCATTGTATAACATTGTATAGCATTGTATAGCATTGTATAACATTGTATAGCATTGTATAACATTGTATAACATTGTATAACATTGTATAACATTGTATAACATTGTATATATGTAATATATATATACACGTGTAAATGTGTCTACCAGCTGGAATTAATGTTGGTGTCTTTTGTGTCTCTATTTGAATTCATTTGACCAATGGGCGATAAATCAATGTTAGTATTTTGAGTAGCTATTTTTATGATCGCTATCTATAAGAAAACTAACAATTGGAAACGTGTTCATAAAATAAAGAGTTTGTAGGAATGACTACACCCACCAGTGTACAATCATACAATTATATTACATACATTCTGAACTAATAGTATCTATCTTTAATGTTCATATTTTCATTAAATCTGTATATCTATAAAAAAAAATATGGCTTTATTGGAAACGTTTGCGTGTCGGGGAATTCAAACACTTGTTGCTGGATAATAATTTGACGATGATAAATTACGTCTATAAAATTTACATAAAACGCCTTGGGATGATTCAATTATTTTTTTGGGTAGAATCAATTAATATTTTATACATATGTTGCAGACTAAATATAGCAAAAAGTTTAAAAATGCAAATTAATGCTAGCGAAAACAAACACGTACAAAAAAAACCCCAACAAATAAGGATGAGTAAAACCGTCCCCAACGAATAACTGTGGATATGGTGTTGAACCCAGGTGCTGACGAAGTATATGTAGCTCATGTTTCTTATAAGACAACCGCCGTGTTACTCATATAGTCAAGTCCAGTAAGTCTTGTCGGTGTTAGAGGAAAGAATAAATATAAATAAAAGGCATAAAAGGAAAATAATCCATTGTCATGGGGGGGGGGGGCTCAATGAGTTAGGTAGTTGGATTACCTAACACCTCGTACAAGCCTATCACCAATACGGCCTGGATTCGCGCCCGGCTTTATAAATAACAAAAAAGGATGCACTTCACACAACACCAAGTAATAAAGTTTGCCAGTTGCTTGTCCATGGTCGGTGGTTCTCTCCGGGTATTCCGGCTTCCTCCACCACTAAAAACTGGTCCCCATGATATAGCGAAATATTGCTGATAATAGCGTTAAAAACAATAAATCAAATCAAATCAATTCAAAAGTTTTTGGAAGAAGGTAAAGCAAAGGATATACACAGGGTAACAAACATGGTCTAAAATCACATATACCTATAAACCATAGGGCCATCGTTGTCGTAATTGTATGAGAGTTGGATATACAACTACCTGTGCAATCAGTGCATATCACCATTAAGGTTGTGAGTTCGAATCCCGCTCATGGTGAGGTGTACTTGATACAATTTGATGCTATAAAGTTTGTCAGTAACTTACGACAGGTCAGTGGTTTACCCCTGATACTCTGGTGTCCTCTGCCAATAAAAATGACCACAATGATATAACTGAAATATTGTTGAAAGTGGCGTTAAACACCATAACCCTACCCCTAAAGATCCTTAATCTATTTAAACATTTCTAATGAATGTCAATTATAACTTATTTGTACTATGATTGTTTTAATTAGATTTGTGTACTTTATTTATCGCCTAAATGAATCATATGTTAGGAGAATGTCATTGCCTAACGATATCACGATTCTGTGAAGCAGATGTTATTCCTTAAGAGAGTGCTTGTTGGTGGTCTAGCTCCTATCTGTTGACGGTCTATCTGTTAAATCTGTTTTCATCGTTAACCTGTTACAATCAAATTACCCGACTGAATGCACGAAGACGTGATACATTTTGGTACTTATGTTATTTGTGTACTCTTTACGATGAACACGTAGATATTTTTGCAGTGCAAAAGGGTTGGCTATGGAATAAGAAGAGTTTGAAGATACCAAAGGGGTAATCAGAATCCGTATATCGAAGAACAGAGAACACAATGGCCAAAAGAAAAAGCACAGGACAAACAACGACCTACAAAACATACATATAAAACTAAAGATCGAGTAACACGAACCTCACTAAAGACCAGAGTTGAACTCGGGTTCTCCGGAAGGGTAAGCAGTTCCTGTTCCACTAGAGTTGTTTATAAAATAACCTTCATCATGTACGTGCATAATCAACAGATTGGAAAGCAAAATAATTTACACGTCTATTGGAGTAATAAAACGAAACATCTTAATGGGGATTACCAAAATGGTCTAAGGTTACCTATGACAGAGGAAGAGGGATCTTAGCTTTAATAAATGTTGTTATTTAGGAATGGTTTATAACTAGATTAACACGACGGGTGCCACTAGTGGAGCTGGAACTGCTTTCCCTTCCGGAGCACCTGAGTTTACCCCCGGTATGTGCATGTTTTGTAGAACATTGTTTGTCCTTTTTCTTTTGGCCATTGTGTTGTCTGTTCTTCGATTTACGGATGTTGGTTACCCATTTGGTAACTTCAAACATGAATATATCTAATGAACCATGTCAGTGCAGAAGAACTATTGGTTACTGGGCACATACGAACATCTTACTGCAACCTTTTCATGAACTTATTCCCCCGACATACTGCTCACTTGACGCTAAACAACAATCAATCAATAAAATTGGATTATTGTAGAGTAAATGATCATTTATTATTCTTACGAACTGCTAAATTTAACCAATTTAATGATTACGTAGTATGGACTTTAACGTCACTTAGGCGAAGTGTCTGTTGATCTGTGTTATATATTTAACGATGACTAAGCCTCTTCCCACAAAAGAAGTTAATACAGTTACAATCAGAAGACAATGGTTCCTAGTGGTTAAGTTAATGCAATTACAATCAGAAGACAATGGTTCCTAGTGGTTAAGTTAATACAGTTACAATCAGAAGACAATGGTTCCTAGTGGTTAAGTTAATACAGTTACAATCAGAAGACAATGGTTCATAGTGGCTAAATTAATACAGTTACAATCAGAAGACAATGGTTCCTAGTGGTTAAGTTAATACAGTTACAATCAGAAGACAATGGTTCCTAGTGGTTAGGTTAATACAGTTACAATCAGAAGACAATGATTCCTAGTGGTTAGGTTAATACAGTTACAATCAGAAGACAATGGTTCCTAGTGGTTAAGTTAATACAGTTACACTCAGAAGACAATGGTTCCTAGTGGTTAAGTTAATACAGTTACAATCAGAAGACAATGGTTCCTAGTGGTTAAGTTAATACAGTTACAATCAGAAGACAATGGTTCCTAGTGGTTAAGTAAATACAGTTACAATCAGAAGACAATGGTTCATAGTGGTTAAGTTAATACAGTTACAATCAGAAGACAATGGTTCATAGTGGTTAAGTTAATACAGTTACAATCAGAAGACAATGGTTCCTAGTGGTTAAGTTAGTACAGTTACAATCAGAAGACAATGATTCCTAGTGGTTAAGTTAGTACAGTTACAATCAGAAGACAACGATTCCTAATGATTAAGTTAATACAGTTACACTCAGAAGACAATGATTCCTAGTGGTTAAGTTAATACAGTTACAATCAGAAGACAATGGTTCCTAGTGGCTAAGTTAATACAGTTACAATCAGAAGACAATGGTTCCTAGTGGTTAAGTTAATACAGTTACAATCAGAAGACAATGGTTCCTAATGGTTAAGTTTTACGATCACAACCATTACTTAGGAATATCTACGTCACAATTGACCACATATATGTTCCGTTTGTCGTAATCACAATCCGGTTCTTTTCTCGTTCGTGAATTACTACAGGGTTTGTAACAAGCGTAACACGACAGTTGCCACATGTGTAAGCAGGAACTTCTGGCCCTCGCGGAACACCTGCGCTCATCCCCGTTTTTTACTTGTCTTAGTGGGTTTCGCGTTGTTCATGTTTTCAAATTACATGTCATCACGTTTTTATTTCTGTGCTGTGATATCCGCTTTAAAGCGATGTTGGGTTCGTTTGTACTCACATTTGTTTTGGAGGTGGTCCAATGTTTATTTATGTCATTTGTATTTACGTACGTGTTCTGGTGTCAAGCACAATTTACATACCAACTTTCCTTTTTATATATACAATTACTATCTTTTAGCTCATCTGACCCAAAAAGTCGGTGAGGTTTTTTATTATTTGGCGCCAGTCGTCGTCTGTAAACTTTTACATGATAATCTTCGTCTCTGAAGCTTGGTAGGAATGTTCATTGAAGTGTCCTCTATAATATCGTTGATGATCTGAAATACACAAGCTATACAAGAGATCCAAAGGTGTCAGAAAGGCCGTTTTCTGTTTTCGTTTGTGGGGCTTTTATTATTCAACCAATCTTGATTAAGCCCCCGCCCCCTTTTTATATTCCTTATAATAGTCCTCACATATTTTTTTATGCCCTTACAGTTTCCATTCCAAGATATAGAGGGTCATATTGGGCCAACACCCACAATTTTGAAATTGTATTTCAATTCCGATTTCGATAGAGTTTTTTCTTTAGAATGCCTATAAAATTTCCTGCATAGAATTTTCAAACAGAAATGACCTAGCTCCTCTTGTAGTGTACGAGATAAAAGAGATTAAAGATAGCTACCACATCGTTCAAAATGATAACTTATTTTATTTTAAATCTGATTTCTATGCAGTTTTCTCCATTGAATGCCTTTCAGAAATTCCTGTCTGGAGTATAGCAACATATCTGTTGTAGCTCTTACCTTTGTCATGATATGAGGGGCCAAAATGATGACTTTTTTTAATTTTAATTCCCATTTGTGTGCACATTTTTCCATTGAATTTCTTTGGAAAATGATTTTTGGGAGGTTTCCTATAGATTTGCTGTAGATTTGACCGTCCTATTTTAATGATAGGACCGCATGGGAATTGCAAAAAATATTTTTCTCAAAATCTAGATTTGATTGAACATAAACTGTATGAATTACCAGGTGGATAATACAGGCTATGATGGGCCTCTAGTTTTATTTCTCTTTCATTGTACATATTATTAGGATTTCAAGTAACTGTGATGTATAGTATATATTAGATGTATCACGTCTCATGTATGTCGTGTAAAGTACGTTCTACGTGAAAAATTCGGTTATAATTACTTTATTTGTATAAATATTTCAACTTATACTCATTGGAATATGTTTCTAACAAATAAAAACCTCATAAAATAGTTACACTGATTAATAACATGATTTATCTCCCTTTGTACCGATGCTATCGTGCTGAGATTCAAAAGATACCAATATAAGTGCATGCTGTTTACCAAATTTACATATTCACAAATATTATGTCTTAATTGACAGATCAATTTTCTTTTTTGTTTTATTTAACAATTAAATATGTAATGGGGGTGTGGCATGACTTATAAATAGAAGTCATTCTCCAGTCAAATCTTTAAACCTTACACAATATTCTGTCAACAACAATGAGATTTCTGGTCGTTTTCTTGTCGATTGTGAGCTTCTTGCTGATGTTTGGAGGTAAGTGTAGATAAGGTACAATGAAACTGAAATAAAATATAATTTGTTTATACATGGCATCGCAACACTAGCCTTCCAACATTATGCAGTCATTAAAGACATGCATAAGAGCTGTCAGTCAGCGGTTAAGATTGAAAATGAATATTCTCATTTTTTAACATTGACAGAGGAGTGAAACAAGTGAACAATATTAACCCACTTTATTTAATTATTTCATTAATGACCTCCATGCTATTTTTCACAGTACATGTTATCCCCTTTATCTCCAGGATAGGTCAATACTATAGTATTAATAAATGGGTGTTTTCATAATGGACCAGTTGTGTGTCCAAGGTTAGTCATAATGGC
>MJUT01059425.1:130587-155622 GCA_002080005.1 Gigantidas platifrons
GGGCCAATAATACTGATTGTTTACAAATATGTATACAAAATGGGAATTTGGATTATTAGAATTTCCCTTTTCTCTCATTTTTTCGATTCTTTCTTGTTTACACAAAAGAAAATATATATAATATAGAAATTATGATGCAACTTAATGTTGTTGCTTATATATAGGTATATATAGGTACAAGAAGTATATTTTGAATAACAGGGAGCTGATCCAAATAAGAAATATTCCTAAGGAAAATGCAGAGATTTCTTGTGTTTTATCTCGAAGACAAAAAGGGGGACAACATAGTTATGATAGATATAAAATGTTTCATATTTGAAATATTAACCTTTTTACTGTTGGAATGGATAACTTGTGTAAAATGGAAGATTTTCAGTTTGTCTAATTTGTACATATTACCTAACATACTGAATTGACTGTCCAAATTAAAAAAAAAAATCTTACCTAACAAGATAGTTTAAAATTCTATCCTATTTTTTTTTATGAAATGGCCAAAAAACTTTAATTTTTTAATAGAAGTATATTAGAAATAGTAGCAGTAACCTATAAAAAGTATTGATGTAGCAGTACTGAATAACGTCTACTGACGTTACAATATACATTCTGCATTTAAAATCAATAAGATTGCCAAAACGTAAGAACATATAACAATACTGATATGTTTCTCATCACATAGTCTTAATTACATATCTTTAGTCATGTCTTCGCCTGTTATATTTTATAAGTTTGAATTTGAGCAACTAACACCTTTACAGTCTCCACATCCAACTGTGCAATCTAAACCATGTTTCCTACCACTACATATTTAGTGACACAGTTAAGTTTACAGTTATATCTTATTACTTTAATTAGTCGCTCAGGTGCAGGGGGTAAATTTGTTCTTATAGGAAAAAGTTTACCCTTCACACTTTCCCACCCCCATTCTAGAGGGTTGATATGATATGTTGTTACTACCCACTCTTATAGTTGCAGATTAGCACGTTTGCTGTGGTAACATTCGAGAGGTCATGCCACAACCAGAAATAGCATGAGTAAATGGCAGTATATGGCATGCGTCCAGTCCAAGTGTTGACTTTGTCTTACGGATATCTCATATTTTCATCGTTGTAGAGCTGGTACTCATTGATTTGAAATATATATATCGCTTGAATCAAGACCAAAATGGAAAAGCAAAAGTATTTACAGATCAGTACCTTCGCCAAGAAGAACTGATGGATTGTTGACAGCACTTTCAACTGTAGTTTTGATTCGATTCAGTGATCATTTACATCGCATCTATGCAAATGAGCTTGAAGTTAAGGATACTCCTGATACTCAAAAGTCTGCTTCTTACCCTGACCTTTACCTTGAGGTCGAAAACGGAGGAAGATTAAAAAACGAAACTCTATGACAAATGCGATTACTTCACTTCTCCAATAGTCAACTTCCCCTTCATCAGTAGCAATATTCCAGCATCACCAGCATATGGGGTTTACATTTCTCAACTTATACGTTATTCTGGAACTTCTGCCAAGTACAATGTTTTTCTGGACAGAGCTCAGAAGCTACTTAAACAAGGCTATGCTGCTCCTAGGTTGAAGTCATCGCTACAAAAATTCTTGTTGTGATCACAATCTGGTTGACCGCTACGAAATATCCATATCTCAAATGACAATGGATCTTTTATTTTTACGTAGATGTTTTCTTCCTCTATAACTGCCACTACTTCAGTTACCGGACTTTACTGTATATATGAGTAACATGGAAGGTGTCTTATAAGAAGCATGTACTGCTTACCATTCGCAAGCACCCGAGTTCACTCCCGGTTTTTTGGTGGGGTCAGTGTTGCTCATTCTTTCAGTTTTCTTGTGTTGTTCTTTACATTCTGAGTTTCGTTTTGTGATATCCGTTACGATTTCTGCATAAAACGATGTTCGGTGTCCTCTTCACCTCCAGGTGTTTGTAAGGGGGCTCGTGTCTTATTTACGTTATTTGTGTTTGCTTGCACCTAGTGATTTCCAACACATATTGCATTGTGCCTTTGTTTTGTTTTTCTTCGCCCTGTATGCCTATGATGCCAGTGTCTCTTCGGTGTTCTATAGTTAATGTTTATTTGACAATTAAGACATCTGCATCACCAGAGGTATGTATTGTTGAACATCCCTATTTGAATAATATTTAACTTCGCATGTTAATAACGCTTTGTTAATTTTCCGAATCTGCTAGGAATAGATCCATCTTTGACTTGAATGGTGTATATTCATTAAATAACACTTTATCCCCAACTGCTGTCCCTGTTCGCCTTAGATGTATCATATCCTTAATAGACTATATAATGTTGTGTGTAGTAAAATCGTTATTTCTATGGGTGTTGCAATTGTGTGTTGATATTTATTTCAGGAGTTATTTTTCACATTTTTACTCTTGTATGTATATAGATGTTTGCTTTTTCGTCGATTGTTTCATTACACAATTGTATTCAAGTTTACTCTTCTTTAAAATCTATTCTAAAAATCGCTATCTTCTGTTTGTCAAAAAGCCTTTATTATGTGTTTTTATCCCAAATGGTTTTCCATACGATACATTTTTTTTAACCGAAAAGTGTTGATGAAGGTTTCTTGTTTAATTATTATATATTTTCCACATGCAATATTGATTTTCTTACTTTTTTTATTTCATTATATTTGTCATACACATTTAACACTGACATTTCGTGAGAACGGAAAATGCTCAGTGGATTGATTTGTACTTGTAGCATATTGTATGAAATCAGGATGTCAACAAACAACAGCAGCTGTTGCAAATTTCCGAATTTATATGCCCCTAAACATTTTATAAAGTAAAACTGTAAATAATAGATGCTAATTATTATTCTTAAGCTTACCATTACTGTTCCATTGGTTGAATCTGAATGTTTCAAGTTAAAAATTCGATTGAAGCATATACAATATAGACACGAATTATCTCCCTTGTTTTCATATTTTTGCATTTTGTTTTCATAAAATTCTTACTTTTCCCCTATTTAGATTTTTCTAGACTTTTTATATGTTGAATATGTTTATGTCAAGAACTAATTACAGTTGAAATAAATTCTTTTGCAATTAGTTTGAGGTTTGGCTATTTTTTCCCATAGATTGACTGGACTAGTAGAGAAATATCGCATTTGCCCATGCGGGTTGACAACAACGGTGCAAAAAAAATATATATGTACAGGTGCCGGATTAAAAGTCTAAAAACATGGTGTGCGATTATGGGATGTGACAGCTAAGCTAGTCCTATAACATATGACTTCACATTCCATACTCATATTTTACGTTTTCATTGGGATTTTTTCATTTTTTATTTTATGCGGAATGCGAAGTCATATACCGTTTGCCCATTTTGCTTTAGCAAATTCTGCCCGGATTCCAGTGCGGGTGAAATCAGATATTTCCAAAGATTTACATACCCATAAGTAACGATTTTTCAATAAAATATATATTATATAAACTAAAAAAATAACTTACTTCAATCGAAGCAATCCTAAAATCACACTAAATCCAAGTTTATTTCAGCGAGGTGGGCAGTGTAAACTGACCGCAATATTTTTGAAAGTTTACTTTCCAAATTACGGAACGAGTCCGGTGAATGAAGATTGACTCGCTTGCCGACTGTAGACGTATATTTGGGCAAAAAGATGTTTTTATTGGATTTATTATT
Organism: Gigantidas platifrons; assembly: GCA_002080005.1. Lineage (NCBI taxonomy): Eukaryota > Metazoa > Mollusca > Bivalvia > Mytilida > Modiolidae > Gigantidas > Gigantidas platifrons. The sequence goes on from MJUT01059425.1 coordinate 134,266, forward strand.
AAAAATTATAATTTTATTATTTTCCACCTTCAAATTCTTACTATAAACAATACTTCATAACTTTACGCCATAATTGTACAATAGCGACTTAAAAGTTCGTTTCGTCAAAAGTTTTGTAACTTACAAAAATTACCATGTGACATTTCGGGAAAGTACTGTTGTGGTTTAAAAAGGCACTTATTTTCAAAATATTCAGAATATTTGGATATATTGATCATAAAACACAATAAAATTACTGTAAGTATCATATTTGTTACGATCATTACATGTAATTAAGCTCCTGTATATTTTGCATTTGCTACGGATTTTGGGGACTTTGTGATAGGACCTCGCGGTGGCAGCAAATAAAAAACAAATAGAAAATATCGCCACCCGAGGTACTATGTGATAGGACTAACAGCTAAGCACCCCCTGTTTAAAGGTTTCCAGGGAGGTGCTTTCCACTAATGGTTGTGGTAGGCCTTTTTTGGGTCCTGAATAAAATTGGGCAGCAATTTCACATAGTGCTGTAAATAACCAAATAATGTTGGCATCATTCTCAAGGACACGGGACCACTTGCTGATGTTTTGTATTCTGCAATCTGTAAATATATTTAAGCAAACGATGAAAGTGTAGATTGTGGTAAACGATTACAAAAGTAGTCGGCCAATGCAAAGCACATTAACGCATATTACACTTTATTACTTTTCAAAATATTAAATAGAAATAAATTATGTACATACCATGACAACTACCCCTTCTTCACCGACCTTCGCATTGCTGATATTTTTTAGAGTTAAGGTTTTTGACTGAGCTGGACTGCAAGTGATAACGTTTACCAGTTGCTTGCCCATGGTACTCTTGCTTCTTCCACCACTAAAACTGGCCGCCATGATATTGTTGAACCTAGGGGGCTCAGTGTACGGTGTGTGAGTTTTGGTTAACAAACTCAATCTATATAACTTGGTAGCATGGTTGGTCTACGGCACTGGCTTTATCCAAAGGATAAAAGTTTATCATGACAAAAATTATATAGGATCTTAAACAAAGCAATTTATTATGTTCAAGTGTAATAATATTTTCAAGTACAACAATAATATAACTTCCCCGTCAGCGATAATAATAAATATGACGTCACTCTATGGACTTGTCGGTCGTCGTAAAGTCGTAGTAAAACATCTAGGTCATGTCTAAGTACGTGTAAATAAAATGAAAATGTACTGGTAATGTACAGATATCCTGGTTAGGGATTTAACGTCTCTTTTGGTATAAACTGGTCTTTCTGAGTCTATGATGTCAATAGTAGCTGCTTTGGGATATGTTCGTTCCACTGTCTATGATATTGTTGCCGTTTAGCCCCCGTAAGCCGAGTTTACCCAGGGAAATATTAGAAGGCTTAAACAGGAACAATAATTTGCATGGATCCTTTGAAGTGGCCATAGGTTGATAAATAAAAATATAAGTAAGGATAAGTTCAATTCTACTTTATGTAGATATATATTAAATAGTATTCTAATATGACGTCTATAAAACGGCACACACGATATTACTCAATATCTATTTAGCGCAAGTGCAGTACATAACAAATCTGTCTGTTCCATGTGACTCCCGCTGTGAAATTACCGTGACGACCGAGTGTAAGCAAACAAAACACCGGCATATAACGTATTTTTAAAGTCCTTAAAATAAAAAAAAACATAATTTAAAACCTTTATGTAATGAATAAAAGCCTACAAGGTCGTTTCCGTGAGGTCATACACAACAACTACTCATAAAAAAAATTCCGGAAAAAGACAACCATCTATCGACGTTGACTTTTGTAATTTATCGTCATCCTGTGCCGTAGTTTACAAGGGACCTGGTGATATTGACACAAATTGGTTACTGCTTTATTTTACGATTTTTTGAGTATTTTACTTGTTTAAGTAGCTATATGCAAAATGCCATCAAATTTGGAAAATATCAGTAACTTAATTACATCACCGTCTAGTTATCAATGAAGGAAAAAGTACTGTAAACAATGCATGAAGGTTAGTGCATTTTGTTATTCATGCGTGACACACGTCAATGGAATGTATGTGTGCGTACTGGGAATCCCCAAAGGTAAATTTTAAAAACAAATGGAAAAAATCTATAATATTATAACTCACATAATAGGAGTTTGATTTAATTGCGCCGATTCCGTCATCATATGTGAAGGGGGCTAAACGGAACAGTCGCTGTGTGGCGGATTCTAAGGTGTCCTAGGGTCATACAAATTACCGTATTTGTCATACTTAGTATTCGAATCGAAATAATTCATGGAAGGCATGGAGTTGTGCAAATTTACACATGGACTGGGCCTTTATATTCTTAGATTTTACCCCTTGCTATATAAAGGCCCAGCCCATGTGTAAATTTGCACAACTCTATGCCTGCCATGAATTATTTCTTAAATATACTATAATTATCACACAATAATATTTGTTTAACAAATAGGTACTGTAATCTCTCTAAAATATATGAAGGCTGATTTCTGCCTTTAGAAATATTTATTATAGCTTTACTATATATATGCCAAATAGAGCGTAACTATGTTTTTAGGTTGAAGGCTGATTATTAGCGAATCAGGAAGGCTGACCTCAAGAGCAGATAATCAAACACATGGCTAATTTAAATATCGGCATCATTTTCGCCGGTTTAAACAATTACCATTCCCAATTGGGTTTTCATTTTGTCTACTCCTCTCTGAGCCATGTTTATAATTTCAGGCTGAAGAAGGCTGATTTATTTTTATTTTACTACTATGGCTTCTAAAATATATACGTCTGCTCTTTAACAGCAGTGAGAAAAGATTCTTCCGAAGGCTGATCAAGACCCCTATTTATCGGTCTCGCCCTTATCTCAGCCAATCAAATGCGTGCTCTATAAACTAACGTCTCGTGAGAATTCCCGCCAATACACAAATACACTAAAATATTAATGGCTGACGTAGTAAACAATAAAGTATCTAACTGAAATGTGAGGCATACCTGTTCACCACTACGATTTCAGCGTAGTTTCTACCATTTTTGACCCCTAAATTACGCTCTACGCCCTCATAAGTTATTTATACACCAACAAGTTGCAAAACTGGAAAAAAAATCGCCAGAAAGTACTCTTGTTTCTTATGGTAGATATCCGAACGCAACACTGAATCTTTGTCGTTTGAGCGGTTTAAAGTTATTGTATATCCATGCTCCTTACAGACACTTTGATGATTTAGTAACATGTGTCTGAAAATTAATGGCGGAATGCCAAACGCAAGCAGGGGACTGAGCTTGAAGAAGTCATTGATGAGAGAAAGATGTAAACATGAATATACAGAAATTTTGAATTGTCTCAAACCCTCAACAAAGGGGGATACATTTTTACCGTGTTCTACTTGTTGCAGACTGACTTTTCGTGTCTGGTTAACGAAGTGATAACCGCCATATTTGAAATTTGTTGATGAAGTTGAGAGTAAAGGGAAAACAAATCAGATTTATCGTAAATTGAGGTTTGCAAATATATAGAGATTGTATAATCTTATTTAGCAATGAATTGTCTTTACATTTAATAATATGTACGATGATTGATCTATTAAGCTGTTTTAATATATTTTATGTGATAGCCCTACTACTGATAAATTTCAAATAGTCATCTCTAAAAACCCAATATTGGTTATTTGGATTTGTTTGGCATCGTAGTGTACAATTAATAGTTTTATTTAATGATAACTGTACATATATTTATGTTATTTCTAAAGTCATTACACTATACATAAATTTGTTCAGAATAATGATTATAAAAGGAATTAATAGATGTGGTGTTTACATCTACAAGCAAGGGAGATAATCGAACTGGGCAATCATTTCAATGTCTATCGAGTACATGTTAAACTACCCTATCTAATATATAAACTGGATTTGACTGTAAAATTTAAATTATTGATGCATTAACATAATTTTATGTTAAAACAGGTTGCATAAACATGTTGCACTGTTGACAAATTTTCAGTAAGTACCATATGCTTTTAGGCTAGACAATAAATCCTTATACTTAGACAATACACACAGGTATAAACAAACAATCATGTTCAACAAGAAGCTATATGATGTACATTGCAGGAAACGATACCTAATTTTTCAAACTTTTCTTAGTGAGGGGGTGCTCTCAAACCCCCTAGCGTATTAGACAAAAACTACTCTTAAAAGTAGAAAACTACTCTCAGTCAAGGAAGAAAACTACTCCTATAGGTCAACAGGGGTAAACAGGTCTGGTGAGGGATTACAGATGAATCAATGTATTATACAGTTAGTAATTAAGTTATAATTACACATAATTAAATAAACAAACCTCAAATATTCACGATAACTGTCAACTAGTGGTCAAATGGGTCTGCTTGCACAAACACGTGAAAATTCCCGAAGTATTCAAAAAGTAAACAAACGTGATTACGAGTAACGTATACTCATAACATAGCCCCCTTCCCATAAGCATTTGTCCCCGAATGCTCATATAGCATATTTGCAAAGCAAATACAATAAAAACGTGATAAAGTAGTCAGTTAACTTTAAACAAATTACCATTAACAATATAAAATTTTAAAATAACTTCCTATCTGGAGGAAAATATTCAATATTGAATTTAAAATTCAATCTTAAAACTGTAACACATATAAATATTAGATTCAATAATATACATTAAAGCACAACCATCTACTATGGGTTAAATAACTAAATATAATGCAGTAAAACCTGAGAAAAGAAAAAAAAAAGGGAACCTTTTTTTCAGCCTTAAATTAAGGACATCATAAGCTTTTCTAAGGTAATACTGTGTTTTGTAGCATACAATGTCAACAATTCATCATAGTAGCAATCACAATAATAATATGTAAAATATCCCCCTTATATTGAAATACTATTAATGTCTATGAATAATACCCCCCCCCATTGTTCTATACAAGAAAATGTCCATGCTGCAAGTCTAAAATTCTTCGTTGTACGTTAAGTTCCAAATGTTTGAGTTCATAGAAGACGGCTTCTACTTGTAATTCTTTCAATTGGCGTAAGTCTCTTGGTAACATGTCACTATGGTATCTTCCACCATTCCTTAGATAGTTCAAAATAACTGGAAAATGTATTGGGTCACGGTCAATAAAATAGGTAGACCTTCCTTCCACTAAGTACGGTTTGACAGTTGAATTTGCATTTATCATTTCGAATAAAACGGAATCTGGAACATTGTTAATAGTATTAGCACAGGTTTCAAATTCCCCCCCCTCCCCAATGTTGAGCATGAATCTTGTCCTTTGTCTATTTGCATTAGTTTTAAGATTCTAGTAGGTGTTGTTGTGTATAATTGTTCTGGTTTACTACTAGTAGTACTTATATCAGTAATGTCTACTACCTCTGCTACTTTCACTCTATCCTCATTTGTATCATTTTCCTTTGATTTATTGTCACTATTATTTTGTAAACAATTCATATCATCATCCTCATCACTGAATTCTCCTTCTTCCATTACATGTATCGATATCTCTCCATTTTCAGTCGACGTCGCAGATGCTTCACTATCCGCCATAAATTTAATTTCTTCTCTCTGGTACAGATTGTCACCAGCTGGACCCACAGTCTTAATGAAGTCTTCATGAGCTTTACCAGCAGCAGCTGGAATTTTGACTGGTGTTACTGATAGACTTTTGATTGGTGATACTGGTAGACTTTTGATTGGTGATATCGGTATAATAGTCCTACGGAATTCCTCTTTCTTCTCCGTTCTCTTTTCCCCAAAGTTCATCTTTACTGGTTTGTATATGTTTTCTAATACTGCTCTTTTCTTTGGGCTCCATTTTATATTTTTGAAAACCTTTCCTTTGATGTGTAACCTGCTTCGTTGGTCATTTGTTAGACTCGTCTTTTCCTCAAAGGACATTCTAACGAGAATGACCTTGTTACCTCTATTCCTTTGAAATTTCTCATATGCCTCCTTCTCCTCTCTAGTGCAGGTCATGGTCGTGGTATTAATGAGTTCCAGTTCTCTTTGGCAGTTTTTGTGTCGAGGTAGCTGACAAGCAAATACTATTCTGCACTCTTGACACCTCCATCCATAGCCAGAGTGTTTTTCTGTCATGTACCTCTTGCACATTATAGACTGATCGAAATTATAGTCCTCACAAATTCCACATCTATGTACTGTAACCTGTAAGGACCATATATGAACTTTTATTAGTATTTATAATTTCTTATATATCTTATCTGTTTCTATCTTAATATTAGACTGGATAGACTTTTACTGACACCAAGATATTCCATTCGCATGGTATCTTGTTTTGTTTATTAATCTTATTCCCACAGTGGAGGATGTTCACCTTTGTAGGGTTTCAAAAGTTAAGCACCACGTGAATTGTTTTAATAATATCTTTTCTAATAATGAACTTATTTCAAATCGGGTTGCTGTTTTCGTTACCTGTACACACATACTTACCTGTGAAACAGGTTATTGATCGATTTTTATTTATGTGTATATGACAGGGCGTGTAAAGTGCCACGTGTACTTTTCAACATTTGTGTTTGCGAACGAAAGCTGATTTTTTTTGTGGCAGACCACTTCGTGGTTAACCATTCCATCATTGTTTCATATCCAGACGGGAGCGGCAACGGCCGCTCAGTACAGCTGGTGCACTTCGTGGTAATTTAGCGTTTGGAGGCCACATTAGCACACACATTGTAATCAGAAAGGTGCACTTGACCCGCAGTCGCAAGTCATAAAGGTTATCACTAGCTTAGCAATGGTCGGTGGTTCTCTCCGGCTTCTTCCACCAAAACTGGTCACCATGATATAGCTGAAATATTGCTGAAAGTGTCGTTAAAACACCTAAAATTAAGAATCAAAATCATATTACCGGTACCTCATACTTTGTACCGAATCCATGTTGTCTGTTGGCCAATGAATTGATTTCTTTACTTGCATCTATAATATATGATAATATAAAACAATAATATAATAACTTTCTTACAACATTGCCAACATGATATTATAGAATAATCGACAGAACCGTTCCCGCTAATAATTCCCTAGCGAGATTAACTTGCATAGGCACAAGTCTCTGATCCTGTCCTCCACAGTTTTTTGTTTTTTTTTAAAACATTTAACAATACAAAGTACAATACACAATTGCAACATTCAATAGACAAATATAAGTTCAATACACAACACTAATGACAACTAAGTATGACTTTCAATGTAAACACACAAAGTATGATGTACTCATATAAAATGACAATACACAAAATATAATCAAAGACACAAAGTTACAAAAGTACATATAAATGTATGAATGGTGTGGGTATGTGGTGTTATGTTCTGTTACAAATTTACTAAATAAGTGTATGTAAATTTATATAAAAAAATGTATTTAATCATGATCAGTTAATAAACCTGTAATAAGACAAATAAATTGTTAATAAAAATAATCATTATACAGAAAAAAAATATGTACAAATCCACTGTGCTACACCAGGATATGGTTGCTAATTGTTATTATACTTCCAAACCATTTTAAATAAAATCATGTTCAGACTTGCCCTTAGTGCTTTCAGTGCTTTGATAAATTCATTAATATTATTTATACAAGTTTGTCTCATCTAATTGGCATTAATCAACACATTTGAAAACATGCTAATGTTTCTTTAGCAACCATAACATTTCCAACATGATATTATGGAATAATCGACAGAAGCGTTCATGCTAATAATTCCCTAGCGAGGTTACGAGATCAACTTGCATAGGCACAAGTCTCTGATCCTGTCCTCCACAATTGTCACTAAATTAAGAGGTATGTAGAAATTTGCATCACCTAAAATTTGATGTATGTATTTTGGTTTATTCGGCAGCATTTTCTTTTCCATATATCAGTTATTTCTTAAATACTCGAGGATAATTTTAAAGTGTGCAGGATCCCGATTGAAAAGATATATGTTGTTGCACGGACGAAATGGAGAATTAGGATTCTGCATCAGAGAAAACGCTGGCTGGGATGACTTAACTGGTTTCAAATTTGAGGCCACTTATGCTTAGTATCACCTGACTTTCCTGTGTATCTTGGAGTGACTGGACAAAGGGGTCTACGATGTTCGTGTTGTCTGCTGATCTTACTGTTTCCTGTGTAATATTCGGTATTTTTATGCCCCCGCGACTATTGGTCGGCGGGCATATTGTTTCACCCCTGTCCGTCCGTCCTTCCGTTCGTCACACTATAGTATGCATAGTTTGTCCCGCTAACTCCTACAGTTTTGGAGCTACAGTTTTAATATTTTATAGGATGTTTATACACATAATGGAGGTGTGCATGTCCACAGGATTTTGATTTTCATTAAATATTCTAAAAAATGACAGGTAGTTGGACTTTATAGTCATTTTTTTCGTACTAGCTGCATAAAGGGAACATGGTTTGTCTGGATAGCTCTTTCTACAGTTTTAGAGCTACAGCTTTAATATTTTGCAGGATGTTTATACACATAATGGAGGTGTGCATGTCCACATGATTTTGATTTTCATCAAATATTCTCACAATGACAGGTAGTTGGACTTTTCATTTATGCCCCTATATAGGATATATGGTTTCTCCGGCTTACTCCTCCTACAGTTTTTGAGCTAGACCTTTTATATTTTATAAACAGTTAGTATTTACACTGAAGGTGTGCATATTTTATGGATTTTGACTTTCAACAATTGTTTTTACAAAATTATGGATGCATGAACTTGGACAGATTTGGCTAAATCCATATAGGATATATGGTTTGTCTGGCTAACTCATCCTACAGTTTTTGAGCTAGACCTTTTATATTTTGTAGACAGTTAGTACCAACACTGAAGGTGTGCATATTATGTGGATTTTGATTTTCAACAAAATTATGCTTATATGAACTTAGCCCCTGAAACCTGTTAACGTGTAAACAACGCTCCTTATACTTGCGGCTCCCTCCGGGCACTCCGGCTTCCTCCACCACTAAAACTGACCGCCACGATATGGCTGAAATACTGCTTAAAATGGCGTTAAACCCCATTCAATCAATCAATCGAACATCACATTATTAGGTACAGATTCATTTATTTCAGTCATTTCTGTTTGATGCTGAATAAGCAAATCATTGGTTTACCCTTTTGCAATTATAACCGCGGGGGCATTGTATGTGTCTTACAGACACAAATCCCTTTTAAAGTCTATGCATAAGTTTTCTACATTATACCTGATGAATAATATACCATTCCTTCAAATTAAGTTATATTGAAAATCCATTTTGGCTCTTCAAGACGTTTTCTTTGCATTATACCCCTGCATATTCATCAGAACCAAGCCAAAAGATTAGGTAGTAAATTGGAATTGGGGTAAGGGGCGGGAGGTGGATAAGGTTGAGACGGGGGCATTCCAATTTCTAGTTTAGCTCCTGGATTAGCACAATGACAACAAATGGCCTTGTGGACATTGATAGGGTTGTTTTCATCATAGTAGGCAAATTTTACAGGTGTGTTGCAAGCCATTTCCAGACGTGCACGAACATCCAAACTGCCTGAAAATAAAACATTGAATACTTTTAATATATGACAGACTTAATTCTGACTAGAAATCTTCAATAGTCTGTGACACAGAAAATTGATGTTTGGAACGAGTTAAATAAAATATTTTGACCTTCAATTTCTTGTTTTATGTACACAAACATGTTTTAGTATTCAGTTGCATTTCACAGCAAAAATTACAGAGCTAGATGTTCAAGATCTACTTTGTATTTACCCCACTGAGCAGTAAATGGACATGCAAGTAATGCAAAAAGACTGCTGCTGTGTGTCTTTAAGTTTTTCACTGGACAATGATGGTGCTTTAATGCGTGTTTTCCTCCAGTCATTATACCCTTTAAAAGTTGTACAGAATCTGAAAACGGACAGCTGAAATAGTTTAAATGAAAATGTCATTGGTTTCGTGCCTATTATAAAAGAACACTAGGGAAAAAAGACGCAGTTCATGACATTAAAGCATGACTTGTCGGCTCTTTTCATGTATAGAAATGCATAAAAATTGTAAGAGTTTACACAAATTGATCGAAATTTCAATGTGAACTTGATCATCGCTGAACCGAACTTCCATTCAGTTTTGCAGGCTCCAGCCCCTTACTGTGTTCCACCATCAGACCTTGCAAGTAGGTGCCGACGTCTCAGTACTGCGGCAAATCTTTATTTTGTACTCCTCTCTTGGATATCAGTGCCGGTGGAGCATATATTTTTTCTTCCTGATCTTCATGGTGTTGCCTGTTCATATGGCGCCACATGTTTTGTTGTGGCTTGATATAAATATCACAGTTTACAACTGTTCTCATTCTTGACCTCTTTTCCTTTATTTGCATTTCAACATATTCTGTAAAGTCTCTAGTCCTCAAACATCTTTGGGACTTCAAATATCAATTCTGATTCTACATTTTTATTACTGTCACGTATCTGATTGATGCATCATTTGGATTCACCGACTCGCTCTCCGAAACTAAATTATGTGTGTGAACTTCTGGTTCCTCGTAATACATGTTCGGATTACAACCGGATTTTTTATTCGGAATATATGATTCCTACAACCTTTCCAACATATTATATAGGTTTATGAATTCATTTTATCTATTCATTTCATTTTCCTTATGTTTTTTTTTTCTTTTTCGAAATATCTTCGTCGTTTGGTGGTTTGTCCTTGTGCTTCATTGGGGTATTCTCCTTTTTATTTTTTATCAGATTCTTCAGACGTATTCGTTCTGTCAGATTTTTTTTTTACATTCGAAGTTTTTGATAGGTCAGTATTATTATTTTCATCTATATGAGAGAAGCTCGAAATCTCTTTCTGTGCACGTGTCGTGTATTATAATCGAGTCGGTATATTATATAAAACTTTTATATAGACATGTCGTCTAACAGCATTAAAAGGGATTGAGGATTTGATCAGGGCTTGCTCAGATTTCATTATTTATTGATAGCACTTCTGCTTCTGAATTTTAGTTTTTCTTATACTCAACTCTCAAGTCAGAGTATTTGTCGTCTAGTGTGTACTGACCTTGGCTATATAAGGCCTTTTCTGCTTCCAGATTCTGCCAGTCAATCAACTTGCTAAATTTGATATTGAAGTCAAGTAAACTTGATCGTGAAAAGTCAACCCAGTATTTCAACGCTAAATTGTTACTTTCAACATCATTAGTAGTGAATATCATTTTCTTTATGAGAGCACGATTTTGGACTTCAAAAATCATTATCGTTTTAAAGATTTAGCTTTCATTCTTTATAAACCAATCTACAAACCCTGGTGCAACTCGATTCCACTTTTCTTGACATGAATGCAATCTATAGTCGAAATCCGAGTCATTTGTGGCAGAAACGAAACCTTCGAAAGATATGCCGCAAATAGTACAGATCCTGGATCGTTTAAGTTAACTGATATTTCGTATCGTTTGCGTTTTTCGTTCGTTTCGTTTGCGTGTATCGTTCGCTCGTTTTCCGTTCGTCAGTTTAATTAGACGAACGCACGAAACGTATACCAGACTAGACTAATTTATTAATTGTTTTAAGGGAAAACATATTTAATAATGCATTTTTTTCTATAATTTACTCTACGGACAAATAAACAAGAAATCATCTACATGTGTAACATTTACATGTATGTAAACAAACTCCTCTGGCAGTTTCACCTGGGAAATACATACACTGCAGGTGTGAAATGTCAACTCTTAATTTCATTCTAATTAACAATTATATGACCTTTTGAAGCCACACACCTCTCGGACAGCTTCACCGGGAAAATAACTGATACACTTATGTCTGGTTGTCATTACAGAATCCGAATAATTATATGAATATAATTATATAAATATAAAGTCATATTTGGAAGTAAAATACATGAGATTTAAAATTTAATCATAAATATAATTATTAAACCCATTGATAATATAAACTATTTAAAATAAATTGTATTATCCTATCACTTTACCGACTAATTTATTATTTATATATATCAATTGTGTATAAAATATAAGATTAGTTAATCACATAAATTTGCACAAAAGTTATTCAAATAATAACACGACACTATATTGTACTTCTGTAGAACATAGTTCGTTCGTTCCTTCGTGTATCGTTAGTTCGTTTCATGTATCGTGCGTTCGTTTCGTGTATCGGTGTTCGTTTCATGTATCGTGCATTTTTCGTATCGTTTGTGTGAAGCGTTCGTTTCGTTTGCGTTTGTTGCGTATTGTAAACCTATACGATCCAGGATCTGTATAGCCGAAAATGTCATTCAATATAACTTTGCTGTTGGCTAAATCAAGTTTACAACGTTTTAGTAGCTGATTTTTTTATTTCCATAAACATGCTGCAAAGTTTCAATGATCTGGGTTAAAAGCTGTAGGAGGAGTTGATTACACAAAATAAGTACCCTATTTCCCCTGGACATCCCATCCGCCATTCACCATACTATAAGCCGGATTTTGCACAACGTGCAATCCGGCCAAATAATTCAAATTATTTCATTTAGCATTGTTAGTTTACTTCCTGAGCCTTTTAGTTCTGTACAGTCTAATGCATTTGTTTTAATTTCGTCCGGTGAAAGGTTCATTTAATGGGATAAGGCTTCATAAGTTGACAAAACTTGTGCCCTATCCCTTTTAATTTAACAAATAAAATCATCATAAACAAAGGCTCATTTATGATGTATTCCTGTAGAATTCCTAAGAGCTGAGAGTACATCTTAGGATCGGCGAGGTCAAATATGTAGTAGACAGCAAGGAATACCATCAGCCCATCCAACAGTGTCTCTGCTTCGGTATATATTTGTACCTCATCACCCACCACCACTGTTTCTTCATACTTTTTTGGGTCACCAGAGAGGTACAACATTAGGTGAGGGGGCTCTTCTTCTTTGGTCACAGCGCTGGCGTCTTTCTGATCATCAGTTAAATCCTAAAAATAAAATATCTATGCAAGTGAAATCATGATAATCTACTACCACATACAAATTTTAACATACTAATATTATGAATCAAGTTTCGGTCCATCTGAAAATCATGCACGCGTCTGTGTATGACAGGAACATTTTTCCAGGAACTTTTAAGAAGTTTAATTAATTTTTTATTTTCAGTAATATTCAAAGATGTAATCCATTTCTAATATAACCTGATAAATACAACATACAGTTTACAACAAGCACTATGCAAATTTACCTTCTTTTAATGATAATGGGCTTGCTTTTCGTCCCCTTCCCTTTATAACAAGGGGAATGTTTCTCAATTTATTCAATGATAGGCAGCATTCTAAGTTGTCCCTGAAAAAATGAATGAATAAATGAATTATTACTGCAAAGTCATGACAGTTGAGATGTATACTTTATACATATTTTGCATATTAGTAATACAATATTTGTATAAGAAATGATATAGCAAATTGTAGCAGTTATTTTTTATCATTTATCTAGTAATAAATACGACTTGTCTGCATATTTGATTCTGGTTAAAAGATCATTTTCTTGTGCTTTGTCTAGGACCTGTTTTCTTGCTTCTGCGTTTCTTGTTTGTTTTTCTCTTTGTTCTTGTTTTTATTTTACTCTTTATATTTTGGGCTGAACTAGCTTTAGCCTTCCTTTTTCTACTTTCTTTGACAGAGTCTTTGGTGTTAAAACATTTTCTTTATATGGTTCATCTGAAACTTTCGCTTGTTTTGTCTCATGCCCTATACACTCATTTTGTCCTTTACAATTGCAGCTGATATCAATATACTTAATATGATAGTCTTTAGACAGAAGCATCTGATGGCGCTTCATAGTTCCTGGCACAGGCTTAAGTTCTGCTATGTCAAACTGTTGTTGCATGTTAGAAATCTCGCCATCTGTTATTAAACGGCAGAATGTCTCGCTGTCTTTCATATTTTGTAACAAACTGCATTGCTGACATTATATCTGTTCCATATTTTACTTTGTTATCTGTATTTCTTTTTAAAGTTCCCTTAACTTCATCTGGGACTCCTTTTCCATGTCCAGCTTAAAAAAAAAAATCCACACCACTCTGTCAAACCCAATTTTTCAGGTTCTCTACATGCAAAATAGAAGTATCCTTTCTGTCTGTACTGTGTAACTGATGAAGAATGACTGAAGGGCTTTCTTCATATGCGCCATCCACCGTGTACCACCTACTCGCTGGGGTAGAAGTCCATTTAATTTCAGAACCTGCAAAATATTATTTAGTTTTTTTCACCTTAAAGGAAGATATAAATTTCATTACAAACTGTCAAACCAGAATGTATTCAGTAAGTTATTGTCTGCTTTCATACTACATCTACTACCAGATTGGATCACACAAATTATCTTCTAAATAAATAAAAGGAGAATAGGAGTAAACAACGACCACCATTCGTATATGTACATGTGTACCGTACGGTATAAATGAAACATTTTTTTAACAAGAACCGAAAACTTACAATTAGCCTTCAAACTTTTGAGAATCTGTTATATTGAACTTTAGTTCTAGTTTATGTCTTGTATTTTCGATATTGTAAATCATAGTGTAATAAATAAAATGATAATATTTAAGTATGCCTTCTTAATTCAGTCCTTATTTTAATAAATAATATATATGTATACTTGTCTTTCTTTTTCTTGTGTAATATATAGCCATGCTTTTTTAATATATTAAAACTGTTTGTGGAATTGTGTTTTTGTTCCTTTGACAACAGTGCATATGTACATGTATGTATTTAACCTTCTTGAATGTTTTCTTTAAGGCCTTTCACTGCTTTGGACTCCTCTTGTAAAAATAGTATAGTCCAAGGAGAGTAGTTACCAGCTTGTCATATCTTTTGTCACCCTTTACAGTGTCACGAAAAGAGAGTTCTAAGCGATGCGCTAAGCAGTGTGCTCCCACAATACATGGAAAGTCATTTTAAGACGTGTAACCAATCCAGATTTTACACCGACCATGTTGGACGCTCCATCCGATATAAAGCCAACACACTTCTTCATTTCACCGTATATGTCATTTGATTTTTAACTGTTCATTTACAAAATTGTATATATCTTCGGATCCTGCTGACTCTGGTTCACCGATACAAAGAAATTTAGAAAATACTCTGCCATTTACAGAAGCTTCTATATACAAATCTTCTTGATCAACTGAAGAACTGTCCGTACTTCCGTCCATTATCAAAGAAAAGAATAGAGCAATTTTAACTAAATCTGTTACCTTCTGTTTTTCAACTTTGGCAATAATTTCCAAAAAAAATTGTTCCTGCCTTTCTGTTATTGTAGGTATTGCCATGGTCTAACCCTTTTGCACAATCCAGCTCATTGAGCCAATTATAGTCACTGAAGGGCCTGTTATGCTTCACAACTGTGTACATGTTTCTAACCTTAAGCTCTATTTGGCGTCTTGTGTTCGCATTCATCGAAACAACTGATTTAAATGCAGTGCTTTCCTTAATCGGTTTTTCCCTATTTTCTAAAAATAAAACTGCATCTTTATGGCCTTTTGACTTTTCATGGTCTGTGATAGTACTTAGCCTAAAATTGCTGTAACCTTTGACAAACAAACAAAAATTGTTAGCTTGTCACTGCGTGGATTTGTGCTCCTTTTTGTAGAATTCAACTCATGTTGTACATTGCATTATGGTATTATGTTCGTCATGAACCAACCAATCCCTCCCCTCCTTCCATTTATTCTGAAATGTGCGGTCCAGACGTTTTTCTGTTTCGTAAACACGTTGTTTGTGTTGTTCTATCAGCCCCATTCCTTCAGGTTTACTCTTTTTACCAGAAATTGCCTTCTCGGCATACGAAATTGGTCACGACGCAGCCATGTTTGTTGATAATTTATCTCTGATACGGTACCGGACCAATTAGGATTTCCGGTAAACTGTTAGCAATTTGGCAAAAAAAAAAATTCCATGTTGATATACGCTTTTAATTTGAAAATAAAACGGCTATCAATCTAAATGAGCAATTTATTTCATATTTATGAATAGTGAACGGACACGATAAATCAATTTTCCATTGCCAGAGCAGTTCCGAACCGTAACCGATCCCGATATTATGTTCGTGTTGTCACGTCCGGTGCAAATCAAACGAAATCGGACCTTTTTGTTGGAAAATTTATGTCAGACATCAGGTCCATCGGTGAATAACAAATAGCCGGACCTTGTTAAAATCAGCCCCCTCGATCCGACAGGTCCGACGGTTTTGAACATCTCTGGAATAGATTAGAATTTTATTAAACCAAATCACTGGGCATATAAATAAAAATATAATAAAAAAAAGCATTCATCCATCTCGTTTACGCAAATCACATTATCACACCTTACATTCTAGCATACTGATTGTAATGATTATGTGAACATATTTTACATCGAATAGAATAGAATGGATCGGAGAGTCAGTCAAAGAGGGATAACTCTATAATAAATTATATGATAATGGTAATGAACATTTAAGAGAGGGGGAAAACACCTTTGTTAGACTTGGTTTTTTGAGCGTTCACAAATCGGCCCAATTTCTCTGGAGAAAGGCACAATACTCTATGAAATGTATCCTTGTTCTGTAAGAATGCATTAAAAACTGTCTATTTCTCCTGCTATTTTTGATATGCGATACTTTATGAATGTATCCAGTGAAAGCCAAATTCTGCTGATAATCTGATTTCCTTTTACCAGATGCCATGACTATAATGAATCTTCTGCGTAATATTAGCATTACATTAGTGTTGAATGTAAAATCAAGAAAGTTTCCAAAATATTTCGCGGGTTTTAATTACATTGGTGTTGAAGAAGAAGTATGACATTGTCGAATGACGATAACCAGAGGCTCAAAACAGGTTGCTTCAAAACACATGTTGAGCACAAGGTTGCACCGTGCCTCAAAACAGGTTCAGCACAAGAGCGCAAATGAGATTGAATTTTATTTACATAGCTAATATGAATAAATGTGTACATAATGCATACAATGCACATTTGATATAAAATTTGTATGTTCAAGTAATTTTCTGATATTCAAATTCATTTGAAAAGATGGTCATGCACCTTTGAGAAATAATTTTTTCTGACTCGATTTATTTTATACTATGATTGTGAAACTATATATATAATTCAACTCAATATTTCAGTTTTTTCTTGCATGTCAAATTCCATGTCGGCATGCATGTCTATTTGATTTTGTAACCTTAGCTTTAATTTCTTTATCTCTTGTGCTTTCTTTCTTGTTAAAGCCTAGAAGGAATAAAAACAAAATCAGATGACATGATGTGATTCAATGGAAAATATTTGCAATGTATTTATACTATTTTAAATCTCAAGTCTCCTCTATTTAAAACAAACACACAGGGTACATGTTATTACATTTATTATACTTTCATAGCTCACTGTTTAACAATATTGCTAGTTTTTATTACTAAATAGTTATTATTCCCAGTTTTTACGAAGGACAGTGGCCATTTTGTCCGCCATCTTAAAAAAAAATTAAAATCCGCAGAAAACAAAGTCTGCGACATACTCCACCGAAACAGAAAATGTATAGTTTCTATGTGATTACATGCATCGTTTGCCTTTTATTTATGAACAAGTGCATAAAACGGGAGTAATTTACACTAAAATGGTGCCATGCATAATACATGCTATATATATATCCATGTTGGTTTCAAAAGTGGAAAATGATAGTACAGTTGAGCCCTTTTATAATTTGTAATAACCAGGGTTCTGCAAGGTACCTCATTTTTTGGCATGAAACCCCTGCCCAATCCGTTACAGTATTTAACCATTTACTGTTTTTTGCAGTACTACTGTATATTTTGTTAACAAGTGAGTTATTTGCATTTAAGATAAGTTCTAAAAATTTAATTGTTGCTAATTGTATCTTATCTCTTAAAGGGTACCTGTTTAATTCTGCTTTGCAATGGCACATGGACACCTAATATTTGCCGCGCTAAGGACAGATAACCTCTCTTTAACACAGATGGGGGTGGGACTAAAACGCGGAAGTCTGAAAACACGGAAGCCCAAAATAGGTACTTGAAATGTCATACCTTGAAAAGTACTCTACTTAGGATAACAATCTAAAGATATATCTTTTAAAGGAATCAATAATAAAATATTTTATTATTTAGGTACTTAAAAGTTGACCGGAAGTGAGAACAGAGAATGGACAAAATTTCGACTTTGATCTCAAATGTCTCAAAATGCAAAGCCCCGGTCAAAAACTGTTTATATATTCTTAACAATTTTATACTCTATCAAACGATATAAAAATATTTTTATTAAAATATTAGATAAAAGCACAATCTTCACCGGAAGCCTACATTTTCAGAGTTAGCCAGCTGCTAATTTTCAACTTTGATCTCAAATTTGATCAAAATTCACAGACCCCGGTCAAAATCCATTTAAATAAAAAAAAAACGTGTCCAATTATCAGCCCTGTTTTGATTAAATAATTTAATCCTTCAATTAATTATAGCTATACAGGTTCTAATGTTTGTAGAATTCAATTAAATCATACATTATGAAAAGGTCAATAAGAATTACGAAACAAGAAAAATAAAACAACCCTCACTGTTTCATCCGGGCTTGGGAACGGCATATGCGGGATATTGTTTTATTTTTTTCCATATTTTTTTTCCTTTTTTAATCAGTATTCTTTTTCTATATTCATGCAATTTTATTTCAGATTTCTTTCTTCTTAGATTTTATTAATTCTTCTTCAATTAGTATTTTATTGTTTTTCTAACTTTTTTATTTTATTCTATTTATCTCTGATTACTTTCTGTTTAATTGATATTTCCTTGCCTCTAAATTGTTAACTGTTTCTAATTAAAATCACTGACACATTTACTTACTTTTTTCAAGTCTGAGATTTTGGTTGATGTTTGATACAATACCAGGTGTTACCGTTCAGGTTTTTATTTCCTGCACAAGACCTATGTTTCCTTACATTGCAAAGTTTTTTTTACCTTTTATTCCCTCACCTCCTATTTTATTTTCTATTATATTTGGTTTTCCACATTCACAGTCTATTTCAATTTTATGTGTATTTATCTTAAGATTTTTAGGAGCAAATCCAACATGATTTTTAGGAAAAACCGAGAAATGGCCTTATTCTAAACAATGGTGTAGATGCTCTCTCATATTTTTGTTCAAATTTTGTGTCAATGTCGATGAATGGATATGTATTATTTGATATAATGTTGCTAATCTGGGCAAGCTAGACCGAATTACTCATTATCGTAGATGGTCACAAAGGATAAACAAGTTGTAATGTTTGGCAGTAATTGGCAACAGCTTTAATAAATATATATTAAAATGACAAATTCAATATGGAATATTTAACTATGTATCATTTATCGAAATGTTTCAGATGATGGTCACCGTAAGACCATAGATATAATTGATAGCAAATTAGCCTGGAAGTCAGCGGTAAATGTCTTGTTGCATAGATTGTTCAGATGACGGTCGCCGATTGAGATATTGTTCGAAATTAAGCGGAAGCAAATAACCCTAGAGATCAGCGGTTAATGCTGTGTTGATAAAGTCTAATGATTGCGCAGCGAAGGATGCCATATGACCAAGCAGCCGCAAGAAAATTTAATGAGGCTAATTGGTCAAACGCCAACCTTGTGCGGTCTGAGCTGTGCAAAAACTACTACATGATAATGAACTATAAGAAAATGTATATATACAAGATACATCGTGACAGAAACACTGAAGCCTTTGTTTCAAGCTACATTAAGAACAATGTCCATGGTATTAAATTTGTGCATACATGTAGCAAAATCTGGCTATATCAAGTGGTGTAAAAAGATGTTTATACATCCGTCTTACTAATTTCAATATAAATCTGGGAAAGTAAGAGAATACTTGATTGCCAATTTGTGTAAGGTGTACTCCATCCGTCTTAAGGAAACGACGATCTGCCTTAATTTCAGGGTATTTTATATAATAACCCCCATGCCTGACCATATGCAAGCCCATGGAACTGTTCAACCGACGCCTACATTTTTCCATACGGTCATTGTTATCTGAATATTTCCAGGGTAGTCTGGGTAGAATTGCGGACCATATCAACCCAGTTTGTGGCATCATCTGTGCAAGCCAGGACATAAAACGTACCAACAAATAATGGAGATGACATACTCTAATATCACCAATGTCATTCCCCCTATATGAATAACTACACAGTCCGGTGTATCCTCCAATCTCATTAAAAGCCGAATATGGTTCTTAAGTTTTCTCAATGTTAAGCCACCCCTTCCTTGCCACCAAATAGATACACCTAGCCTTTTCGTCAGCGACAAGTTGATCCCACCTGGCTGCACCTTTGCCTCGATGAAACCAATCGAGGAGCCCACTATCCACAATGTGGTTGGATGACCTGCAATCTTAGCTAGCAGTTGATACAACTGCTATGTGAAAGCAGACATCATGTAAGTTAATCTGCATTTCAATTTTTTATTCGTTCCATAATTAACTTGCAATATGCATAATATAAATTGTTTAATAAGACTCAACATTCTAATATAACACAAATAAACATAGATCTCCACCGTCCAAGTCTCTTAATTTGCTCATCTGGATATCCATCCATTGCACACTGAGTTGCCATACCTATTCTGAACGAATGTGAGGATAGTTTACTATGTCACATGCCCAAGACTGACAAAGAACGTTATAACATTGATGAAAATGGGTATTTAGTCAATGGCCTACCATCGAAGTGACACAATAGAATACAATCTATTTTTTGGACGAAATTTAAGGAAAACATTTCAAGCTTGAACTGGCCACAATTGTGTATCACCTTGTGGCGCCAAGTTAATTGTTACTCCTGTCCCATATTGATCCGTTTTTTATCTTTGCAAGAAAATTTCCAGACCGTCATCACAATTTCTTACGTTAGTTACTTTAATTGCATGGTTCATAGAACCGCTGCATGTTAATTCACTGACCCTAAACATGCCATGATAACAAAGTGAAACAAGATTGCAACACGTAGCCATGTGTCCCCCGCCGCAATAGAAAGAGGTGTAATGTTATCCATGTGATATATTTATATCAAAGTGCTGAAAGCACTGATGGAAGTTGTTGCTTTCGGTGTTTTTTTTTATTGTGTGTAACAATATTTCATTTGTTTTACAATAAAAGGCCGTTGGCCACTGGTCCCCCGACGCCAAGGTTACATCGTAAGATTAAATTTTGAAACTACTGTAAACTAGAGGGTCAGGGGAGCCTGTATCACTCATAATTCTGAAAGGGGACCATCCAAGGACCATTTTGAAGTAAAAAAAGGGGAGTAACTCTGGTTAGATTTGTCGAAAAATCATCATTATCGA
>MJUT01059425.1:163366-194585 GCA_002080005.1 Gigantidas platifrons
ATATAATGCCTGTGTGTAAGTTTGAAATCAATTGGTCAACAAATACAAATCTGAGAGAGCTTACAATGTAATTCTCAAAATATGTACTTTTTCTATAAAAAAAACATGATTTTACAAGAATTTTATTTTCGAATTTTGCCCAGTTTCGCACTTAAGCTAGAGATTCTTAATATAATGCCTGTGTGTAAGTTTGAAATCAATTGGTCAACAAATACAATCTGAGAGCGCTTACAATATATCCGGACGGACGGACGCCCGGCATTTATATATCCCCCGCTCCGCTTGGGAGGCGGGGGACAAAAACGGACTTAAATAAGCAGGATTTAAATGAGGATTTACAAATTGCCGGCAGTACCGATAAAATCTTGCCCAACAATTCTCTAGTAATTGGAAGTCTTGAATCTGATTTGTTTAAAGAGCAGCGCTTTATCCCATCCAACATTTTCCTTACAATAAATGCATCTTCAAAATTGTGCAACTTATTTTTAAAACTAAGGCCCGAAATGTAACAATTTACTGTTGGATGAGCAAAACCCTTTTTGAACATATATGCAATAAATTCCACTATTTCACTCAAAGGGATAGGCCACGAATCTCTTAATCTGAAATCCCGTCTAAACCTATTAAACATCTCCAATGCCTGATTATAAACTTTTGATGTACTTGGTGCTACCGAATTGGACAACAAATACTCTATTTCACTTTTGAAATTACTTCCCAAAACTCCACAGGAATGTCTGCTGGAGTTTGGCTCGCCCGGAATTTCGCCATCTGAAATCGAGACAGGGAATCAGCCAATTCATTTTTAACCCCGGGAAGGTGCACAGCCCGAAATTGAATATTATTACGCTTTGTCAATAGCACAAATGGTCGTAATAATTGCATCAAATGTTTTGATTTGGATGTCCTTTTTATTAATAATTATCACCAGAGCTTGGTTATCAATTTTTAACAAGATTTTTTGATTTTGGAATTTGACCCCCCAAATGAACATAGCCATCAACACCGGTACCAGCTCTAAAAATTACAGGTCAGACATAAATAGTTGATTTGCCCAATAATCTGGCCACCTGATTTGGCCGTACTCCCCGTCCAAATAAGCAGCACAGCCTAATACAGAAGATCCAGCAATATCCGTATATAGCTTAAGGGTGTCATACCAATGATTCTCTTAAAAATAACACTCCCCATTAAAATTCTTTAAAAATTCAAGCCAAACTTAAGCATCTGATTTGATCTCCTGATTAATTCTGACATAATAATATGATTTCATAACCTTTACTTCTGAAATGAGATCATAAAACCTCCGTATAAAGGCTCTAGCTGAGGGAATGGCCCGTGCACAAAATGCCATAAGTCCTACTATGGATTCTAACTCTTTAAATTTCATCTTTTTGTGTTCAAGTATATATTGAATACCCAAACGCATTTTGTTCAATTTGTCCTCAGGAATTTTTACTTTCATTAACACAGTATCTATTTCCAAACCAAGAAAAACCAAATTTTGTTGTTGGTCCTTCTGTTTTATTTTCGGCTAAAGGAACGCCCAACTCCTTACTAACTAAACTGAAGATATCCATTAATTTTTGGCAATCATTTGTTAATGCTACTCCTGCAAATATAAAATCGTCCAAATAATGATCAAGGGTGCTTAAACCTGATTTATTCTCTACAACCCAATACAAAAAAGGAGAAAAAGTTTCAAAAAGGGCACAGGAAATGGAACATCCCATGGCCAAGCACTTATCTATCTATATAATACTTGCCATCAAACTTTATACCTAACAGGTCAAAATCTGCCGGGTTGACAATGAGCAGTCTAAATACTTGACGGATATGGAATTTTCCTAGCTGTGTCGACCTTTCCAGAGAAGATATCGTGTCCAATACTTTGTCAAATGATGCATATTTTACAGTGCAAAGTTGTTCGTCAATAAAGTCATTGACACTATTATCTTTAGGATATGACAAATGAGTGATGAGTCACCATGAATGATCACCTTTCTCAACAAGACCTATAGGGGAAATCCTCAAAGTAGATATTGGCTTACGATTAAATAGGCCTAACATTCTACCAAGCTCGACCTCCTTCTGCAACTTATTTAAAGTGTCAAGCTTGTTTTCCTCTACAGAAACTATATTTTTTAAATTCAACGGTAGGCGGGGCCGTGTACTGCAGCCGAAAACCCTCAGAGAATCCAGAGACAACCAAATCTTTTTCAGACTGTTTATGATATAACTCAATATATTTTTTCAGCACTGGCAAATTACTTATCTAGAAGAGACATACCAGTTTAGATCTAGAGATGTTAGATAGACATATAAAAGTAATAGGCACATTCACATTTTCTAGGTATGATTATTGCTTAGCGTCCATCATATTTCAGCTATATTCAGGACAACAAGTGTGCTTTCTATTTACATTTGTATAATAAGGGTGCAAAGTGTAATTATTACAATATTGTCTACTACCATGTTTTTTTGTTTTAAATGAATACATCAGGTATCAAGTCCAATTCTTCGAAATGACAATTTGAATTATTTGTGTCCCTCCCATAATCTATAAACTTCAAATTTATAACCAGGTGAGCGATTACATGCCCTGGGAGCCTCTAATTTAATGAACCATTAAAATAAATTTTGCTCTAAAACAAGACAAATGTCCAAAATACACCGGTTCCAACATATCTTTTTTTATACAATGTAGCTAAAAGGGGATTGCTAGTCAGTCCTCTGAAACTTAGCTTAAATTTGGTTTCTGTCGAGCAATTATTTTTGTCAATTTGTTTTCTATATCTTTTTGTATGAATAATACTGTATATTTTTTCTTAGTTTGGAACTGCTGGACAGATCATGAAACTTGAAACAAAAGTAATATTGGTAGAAACCCAGTACTATTGAATATGATGCTACTAGACAGTATAAAGATGTGAAACATGTCATACTCTCATTTGATGTGCTACAGTAATAACATTCAACTTGTGATTGCTATATGACATTCAATGGTGGAATTTGATCAGATTGTCAAGAATAGTATACATTTAAATTTTGAATTTGAAATGAATTTTAAATTGAAATAAAGTATTGAAACTATCTTCGATTTGATATATTACATGCAATTCTTGCAAGTTTTTTTTCAATAACCATGTGCACATCGGTGACGTAATTGTTAGCGAGCCCGCCTCGAGTGATGCGGTAGATAATAATTTCGCGCCACAATTGGGTCAAACTAAAGACTATAAAATTTGGACATGCATATTCCATGTGAGATTCATGCATCTCACATCAGACTACATCCCTTGACATAACAATGCAAATAAAATGTCGCACACAATGGTAGAATGTCAGAAATACATACAACTTCTTACAACAATGATATAGCTGAAATATTGCTAAAGTTGGCGTAAAACACCAATCAATCAATCTTACAAATGATATGATAATATTTCATCGCTTCAATTTGAATAAAAACCCCTGAAGCAGAACCTAAACGATATCTTATTAGAGTTTTGTACCTACAAATAAAAACAAAAAAAAACGATTTTTTCGAATATGAAATTTATGTTGCTCTACTTGTTGGTTGCCTAATTTAAGAGAACACATATTCATGTCATGGTTACTATGTTTATTATCTTTAATTTTCATCAGAGAAACAATGAGAAATGTGAGAATTACAATCAATCAGGTCCAAAAAATGTGACACTGGACAATTCCACCCTTGAATTAACATTTCAAGAAACATCAGAAACTCTACAAGCCTCATTTCTGTCTGGAAAATATGAACCCTCAGAGGGAATTGTCTTATCTCACATCTTAGTTGACTGATTATTATAGATTTAGTTTGGAACAATATTGAATCTGGAAGGTTTATCCGAACTCATTCCAAAACTTAGGAGAAAACTTTATTCTATTTTCAGCTTTGAGGACATAATTCAAAGATTTTACCGTCACAAATTTTGATTTCCTAGTGACACATAGCAAGAAATAGTAATATGAATATATTACATGATTACATAAAACTATATTTCAGCATACCTTAACAGCTGGAGGCACTACAATTGTTTGTGGTGTCTTCTGTGTCATTCCTACAGGGCCATTTTCTTTTAAACGTGTTAGAATGTCCTCTTGCCTTTCATAGACCTTGATTAATATTTCTCTTGTACCTACATTGTAGGTAAACAAATCAAGTAATGTGAATTCCTTTAATTTCGTTGGTACAAATGTACCAATTTTCGTGGATTGGGAAAAAAAAGTCATTTCGTGGGATAGTTAAATTCGTGGATTGCCGATTACAAAATATACAAAAAGGTTTTAAAATACTTAAATTCGTGGATTTTCACCTTTTGCGTGTCACGATACTACGGTAATGTGTTCATGTTAAGTAAATTTACAAGTACGCCAAACAAATATGGATCATTGTTTGTACATTATCAGCTTGTAACAATTTTGATAATTATTTAATTGCATAATTTTGACAGTACCATTTACATTTGTTTCTTAATTAATATTTCACAAAAAGGGTATGTTTTTGCTAAACCTCACATTAGTACTAGGAGCGGTCCGTAGAAATACCGCAAATGCCCTTCTTAGTGCACTAAGGAGGTTTAAGAGGAGATATATCAATACAAAGGACATAAATTGTTGATATAAAAACTATGAAGTTATAGACTGTTTTTTAGGCACGTGCCCAGGTGACATCTGTTAAGTACTTGTAATCACTTGTGTAATGAGTTAAATCAACCAGAACTATGTTATTTGATCTTCACTAATTGAAAGTGATTGCAACATAAACATATAAGCGTGGTATATTTCTTTAAATGAAACTAATTTCAACAGAAATTTTGAAGGTGTGGTTTCTTTTATTTTACAGATCTATTGTTTTACTTTGTGCACGGAAAATGTTAAATAAACTAATGTTTTCTTGCGCATGTTGAGTCATTATTTGAGAAAATTAGTATGACCCTTCATTTTCAGTCTCACTTTAAAACTATTCAGAATACGAATAAGTAGCAAATTACAAAATGTGGCGTCCTTGGGGTTCGGAGCCTCCAACTTTTAATTTCATCAGTTGTTTGGAAAGTCTGCAGGAGGTAAATGTTTTTTCATAAAAATTATATAGAATTATCGTTAAATGTTATCAGATCATGCATTATTTACTTTTTCAGAGACACATCTACAATATATAAATTTTTTTAAAGTTGATATCAAATAGAATGATTTCATAATCTATTATTGAGCATCTACTATTAATTAACTTTAATCCCTAATCCAGTTATGACAGGAATTAATCTGACAAATAAACATGCTTTAAATACTGTTGTAAATATTTTCATCTCAGGATGTAATACTATCAATAACAAATGTAAATACGGATCCAAGACGTGTGCATATATCAACTATGAATTAATATTAAAAAAAGTAATAATTTGAAATAAATAAAATATTTATTACCTATTTTAATTTGTATTAATAATTTCTTTAGAACATTTCTTTCTCATTCTATTTATATATACTTTGTGTATAAAACGTAATTAAAATATATGATAGGTTACGCTAAAATGTATAATCACTTTCTAGGAAATGTTCATAACAAAGCATGCTGCTTTTGTTTGGTGTCCATTCTTTGTTTCTTTGTCACTTGAGCTCCTTTTAATTGCACTTAACGATTCACTTTTTAATTGCTCATTCTTAGGGAACAAGTGTGCACCACCTCTGTTAGAGCATCCAGGTACACAACAACATGTAGAAGGCATTTTAATTAATAAAATACTGATAATTACCTGTAAACAAATATTATCCCAATGTTAATCTATGTAACCTAGAGATAAAGAGATGCTGTTGTTGAAACTGATCTAGAGCAACGCCATCTGTGTTATCAGTTAGGGGAAATAGTTTGTCCCCATTCGACAGAACCTTTCATGATCAACATCTTCCTCAAAGAATCGATCGCTTTAACCTTTAACACACTGTTCTCTGAAAATCGGTCGTAAATCAGTCTCAACGTAGAGATTGCCTCCATCTCCAGAAAATACATGTTCTTCATTAATGCATTGACAGTCTAACCCAATTAGAAACAAAAGTGAGATTTAACTCCACATCATCCCCAGGTGGCGCAAACATTAATGCGGTCTTTATCAGCTTCCTGGTTATCAGTATCAGCATCTATTTACCAAACTTTGTTCATACCTTACATTATAAATTACACACATATCACTGGTAAAAATATTAAGATAATATAATAATAATGGCAAATTATGGTTCATCGAGTTTTCCAAAATTAAAAGAAGAATTAAAAAAGAGAATTAATTGAAAGGTGGGTTGAATGGCTATTTTGTTGTTTAAAATAAAGATGTGTATTTTTTGGGTCAACTTTCAACCATAATCAAATAATTATGTGTTCACTTTTTACAAAATTAAAGAATTATAACTGACATTTTCTCAAGCTTATTTAGGAGTGAAAATAGTGATTTGTTGTGCACAACACAGTGCATTAAATACATTTTCTTCATGTCATATCGTATATTTAATTTTTCTTTTTAAACTGAGATTTTATATGAATGATATATTTCAATTAAATATTTTGTAAGCAGATATAAAAATATTTCTGTAGTTTTGATAAAGATACTATTTAAATATTCATATTTCAATGAATTCTAACTATATTTTAATTGACATTTTTGATTTTTTTTTCATTATTTATATTTATTTTTAAATACAAAATACCAATACATTTTTAGGTTAGATGCTTACGACAGAAACCAGAATGTTGGAGGGTTTGATGAAATTGAGTATTCAATGGACATTCCTAATAATCAGAATATAAAGATATAAATAGTGAAACCGAATTGTGGAAATCAAAATGGGAGCCATTAAGGCATTCCTAGATCAGATGGACAAAACTCTTGATTCGGACGCTGAAAATCTCTATCGAGAAAGGTTTTTAAAGTACACCAGGCTTGCTGCTTCCAACAATATGTTTTACACAAGTGAATGTCGGGCACAGATGAAAAAATCAGTAACATATAAACTGGATATAGCAGTTGATTGTGATGGATGTATTGTTGAGAGCCAATGTGAATGTACAGCAGGCATGGGACCTAATGCACATTGCAAGCATGTTTGTTGCCTTCTGCTTGCTTTATATAATTTTTCATCCAGCGGTGAAATTCTGACAGAAGAAACATCCACTCAAAGACTGCTGACTTTTCACCGCAGTAAAAGAACACGCATAAAAGCAGTAAACCTTCCTTTGGCAGAAATAAAAGGAACAAGTGTAAGTTTTGACCCCAGACCAGTAGAACACAGGAAAAGATACAGTGCCTACTTTAGAAACATTTGGGTAAAACATAAAAATATAAGCAGCCTGCCAATAAGTCAACTATATCCTCCTGCAAATATGTATGCAATCGCTTCAGATCATGACTATTTAGAGGGAAGTCCTGAAGATCGGTGGCTGGAAACAATCTATGTGACAAAAATATCAGAGGATCAAATTAAAGATATTGAGTCTTCAAATTTTGGAAGAATCTGCAAAGTCATTGACATAACTAATTTTGATAAATTAGCCAATTCACTCACAGTCACCACCAATTTATTTTAAAGATACCAGCTTCCTGGTCGACGACTTGCTGCGATATACGATAATAATGTCTCGACCTTCAAAACTGCTGTTATTCTATATATTGTTTTGTTTGTTATAGGGCTGATGAAGATTATAATAAACTGATATTGTAGAGAAGGAATGGTAGGAAATAACAGACTTTCTATATTAGGTAAAGTTTTCAAGTTCTAGCCAATCAAATCAAGCAGATATATTTATTTCTGGTCAATAGTACGTCTGAAGAAGGATATCACAATAGAAAACTGTTTTGATTGGTTGATTTCAACATTCCATTGTAAATTTATTTTGATGACAAAGTTGACCTCGCATTCGAGTTGTAAACAATGGAAGTGATTGACAAGTGATTTTTAAGCGAAGATTAAGATGAAGAATTTTTAGGTTTTGATAAAGATGATTTGGAAAATGATGAGCAAATCGCGGGGTTTGAAGATAACTGGAAACCTCGATACACGAGCGCTTGCTTTTGATGCAGAGAAAAAAAAACTTTGATTTGGGAGAAAATCCGGAGATGATTGATTTTTTTTCGGTTGATTATTGTTGAACATCTCATAAAATAAACTAGTTGAAGAAACAAATCGCTACGCTCATGACTTTTTCCAATCAGAGTAAGGACAACAGCTGAAGCCACACTGGCGGTTCAAATTATGGGAGGATGTCAACCGGGGTGACATGATGCGGTTTGTATGAATGATAATTGGCATGGGACTAGTTCAGCAACAAGATTTTCATGACTATTGGTCCAAAGATTAACTACTTGAGACACCATTTTTCCACAAAGCCATGCCACGAAATACATTTTTACTGATGCTCTCTTTCCTCCATCTCAACAATAACCACAATAACATTCCTCGAGGACAAGCTGGACATGACCCTATATTTAAAATTAGACCATTTTATGAACATTTTCTTACTAAAGGAGGAGGGTCGGTAAGGGCCATTTTAGGCCCTATGATTTAGAAAGAATATATGTTAATAAAAAGCGCATGTAGATGTTATATTTTGAAAAATGCAGTTCCATGGTTTTCATAAATACTCTAGCCGAACCTTGTTCAGTATTCTTTACGATGTAATATTCTGTTAAACTACAGTGATTTCACGGAAATCGTGTCAAATCATTTGTAAAGAATTGAGATTGACCACATAAAAATAACAAGACCATACTTTTGGAAGAGTTTGCATATTATATATGTAGCATTATGTCAAAATATTTACTTGTTATTTTAATATGTCCAAAACGAAAAACAAACAAATGTCTGTGATCAAGTGGCGGTACTGACTGGTATCGGTTTGGATTTTACGCGTTGTTATGTAAACAGAAAACAGTAAGCACACAGCAGACGATTGTAAATACACGATACGATTTATCTGCAGGTAAAATAAATTTAAATTTAATGTTGATTCTAACCTTTTAGATAACAGGATCTGTAGATATAGTCCCATGAAAAACTTTTTAAGCATTTCAGGAAATAGTAACAATATATTCATATCAGTACAGAGGATGTTGCGAGGATAGCACTCAGCACACGCCATATACGCTCACAATCAGTGAGACCCAGACGCATGGAAAGCATCGATAGGTTCTGTGACTATATTTTTAATAGGAAAACATATGTCTCTCATCAACAAGAATTAGTGGAAACAAAATAAACTAGAACTCTCCGCATAGCGGGACTAATACCCCCCGCTTCACTCTGACTGTCTCCAAGATTATTGAAAACTAAGTCTACACGGAAAATATATTATTTGTCAAATTAGAATATTTAATCACATTCAACAAAAATAAAAACGTAGTAGCATAAAAACTGTAAGAAGAGTTGCACGGACAAACTATGTACCCTTTCAGCCAAATTCACAAATAAAAAAAAATAACTAAGTTCAACAATCTATATTTTTTGGTAAAATTCACGAAAATCAAAATCCTTACAACATACACATCTTTGATATGAGTACAAATGTTCTGCAATGTAAAAACTTCCTAACTTACAAACTGTAGGAGGAGTTGCGCAGACAAACCATGTACCCTTTTTGCCATATTCACACAAAAATGGCTAAGTTCAACAATCTATATTTTTAGTAAAAATGCACAAAAATCAAAATCCTTACCACATGCACATCTTTGATATATGTACAAACAATCTACAATATAAAAACTTCCTAGCGTAAAAACTGTAGGAGGAGTTGCGCGGACAAACCATGTACCCTTTTAGCCAAATTCACCAAAAAAAAAGACTAAGTTCAGCAATCTATATTTTTGGTAAAAATTCATGAAAATCAAAATCCTTACCACATGCACATCTTTGATGTATGCACAAACGATCTGCAATATAAAAACTTCCTAGTGTAAAAACTGTAGGAGGAGTTGCGCGGACAAACCATGTACCCTTTTAGCCAAATTCACCAAAAAAAAAGACTAAGTTCAGCAATCTAGATTTTTGGTAAAAATTCATGAAAATCAAAATCCTTACCACATGCACATCTTTGATGTATGCACAAACGATCTGCAATATAAAAACTTCCTAGTGTAAAAACTTTAGGAGGAGTTGCGCGGACAAACCATGTACCCTTTTTGCCAAAGTCACCAAAATATGACTAAGTTCAACAATCTATATTTTTGGTAAAAATGCACAAAAATCAAAATCCTTACCACATGCACATCTTTGATATATGTACAAATGATCTGCAAAATAAAAACTTCCTAGCAGAAAAACTTTAGGAGTTGCACGGACAAACCATGTACCCTCTATGCGGACAGACAGACAGGGTGAAACCTATATACCCCCCAAACTTTGTTTGCGGGGGTATAAAAAGGGACTTTAAATTGGCTGTATTTAATATTGAGACATCATGTGCACAGTACTTGTAGAGGTTAGCCAAGTACTGGTTATTGGTTAAAGAATAACCTCCAATTTTTCACCAGCCATAGACATGAGTGAGAGTTAATAAATAGAAGTAAACATAAAGTCAAAACAGTGGCTTAAAGCAAATGGTAAAAAAAAAATAATAATATGTAACGGGAGCTGTGTGAATTCACATGTTTGTGATACAGTTCTAGTCCTAGACAGGGATTCTGTACAAAAAATACTACTGTAGTCTTCACTTATGCATTTATGAATAACGAAATTAAGGACAACATACCGGCTAGGACGTCACCCGGGTTACCAAGGTCCTCATTTGCTATTACACGGAACAGGGTAGCAAATGATATATACGTTCCACGGAAAATGTTCTCTTTTTAGACATCTGGTGTATACCAACCATTAGAAGCTACCAGAGCTTTGCGCTATATCAGTCGACGACATTATCTAAGGGTATTTAATATTCTGATGATATGCAGAAGTTGTTTTCACAAAGCTCTTAATAAGGTGTTTGCCAATAAAGTCAGACAAGAAGTGAGCTAGATGGCTAAACAAAAGATTGACACGTCAGAGGTGGACAATCGCTGCAAGAGATGGCACAATTCGATTGGAATGAAAATTCAGTCTGTATCTGACAAGTCTCCAACACTAGCAAGTAGTTTGGTTACAGCACTAACCACCAAACAGTCTAAGAAATATTTAGGACTGATATCGAAACCTGATGTGTCTGCTAAACCTATAATTGGAACATTGTTGTCCATTATATTGTATCAGAGAAGACCAAGAAATTTAACAGGATTTCAAGAACTTTATTCCCTACTACAGATGTGGCTTGCTGGGTGCAAAAGAGGTAAAACTGCCTATGTTATTTACTGTAAGAAACATATTGGGTATGAAAAATCATCAAAAGTTATAATTAAACTTTATTTTGCATTATGAATTTTGTTCATGAATGTCAGATTTTGCATCAGGTTTTTTTTTATGACTGCGCAGGTATGTTAATGCAACTTGCAATATTTTCGGCTTTTGAAATTGTTGTTTTTATAATACCTGGTAAAAAAGTTAATTTCATCCCCTAATCGTTAGAATTCGTTTGACTTTCGTATAGAAAAACTTATATTACATTTCAAATGGAGTTGTCGCGCTTTGTTCCATTCGACATAAACTTTATGAAAGTGACGTGACCACCAGTAGGGGTTGGTTAATGTAACCACAGGTGCTTGGGGACAGGAAAATTGTTTTGGTGAATATATATATATATTTTTTTTGTTTTTGTGAATATTTTCTTTTTCATACGTAATTCGTACCCTATTGTGCATGTCTAACCTGGTTTTAGTCGATTTTATTCACTTTGACATAACCCCGTATTTTCTATCTACAAATACTATGTTTTATAGTATTTGTAGATAGAAAATATGGGGTTAGTATTTGTAGATAGAAAATACGGGGTTATGTCAAAGTGAATAAAATCGACTAAAACCAGGTTAGACATGCACAATAGGGTACGAATTACGTATGAAAAAGAAAATATTCACAAAAAAAAAAAAATATATATTCACCAAAACAATTTTCCTGTCCCCAAGCGCCTGTGAATGTAACTACAAGAAATCCTAAAAGTTCAGGCCAAAGATGTTCTTTTTTGTAAATAAAAATTGCTGTTCTAGATAGAAAAAAACATTGCCTTTCAAGTTTTAAGTGCTACTATGTCCGTATTGTACGTCTTTTTATAAGAAAATACGAAATGAAGTGCTAGTTTTCAACGTAAACACTTCTGGCAACGATTACCAACCTAATTTCTCAGAATATATGAAGACAACGATGTAGTAGCAGCAATATTGTGAATTTTTTTCACCTGCTTCAAGTCTGTGCAAATTTACAGTAACTTTAGAGGACATTATTGGCTTGTGCCAGATCGATCTTTATTAGGTATACAAGATTTGACTTTCGATGGTGGATTTAAAACGTCAAAATGACCCGATTTGGTTTCCGGTTATGTTTATCGTGCCGATACCGAAATAATAAAACTGGCGCTAATATACAAACAGGAAAATCGAAAATATTTAAAAAAAAATTTAGTTTGTATTTAAAACTGTTTGAAAAAAATAATATGTATTTTGATCATTCATTATACAAAAAATACAATATTTCAGGTACATATAAAACCATGGGGTAAAGAGGAAAAGGGGGGATGGTTAAAAAAAGGTCACATATAGTAATTTTACTGTTTTGTTTCGTACCATTTGAAATTAGATATTAGTTTTAATCTCATCTTTTCAAAAATAAAATATTTCTGTCCTTTTCTACAATCACATTTAAATATCTAAATGTCTTCAAACCTAGTACTGACCTCCACAGATAATCTCAAACTATTTATTGTCTTTTAGAATTAAAAAAAAAGAAGAAAAACTAGGATGAATTTTTATTTATTCTCACTTTTTCACAAGTAAAATATTTATTTATGGTGGTTTTTCTTCAGTTCTTATATTAGCCTCTAATCACACACAATTTGAAGATCAAGAAAATAGGAGGGAAAATATATAAGTCAGAAGTTTAACCATTCTATATTTTTTGTAGCATTGTTTAAACACTAAGAGTCTGAAAGTACAGTTCTAAATATTTTTATCATGAATTTATGTAATTTTGCTAAAGTAATCATCTCTCGTTGCACCAAAGATGCAAGTACTATAAATTGGTGGAATGAAAATGCATGTTCTTCAGATGATTTAAAACTGGACATTCCTGCTCACAATCAACTTATCAGTACTCAAACCAGGCATGCTCTTTACCATACATTCATGGAAAAATACCCCAAAATGCAAATATCTTTTGAAAAATTTAAGTATAAGCTGCCAAAGATCCAGAAATACATCACATATACCAAGTACTGGAAAAATAACAACACAAATGGTGAAAAGATGGAATTTATTAGGTTACAGTGTCTCCGCAGTTGGTTTAAATTACCTGAAAATGACAAGAAACAACATCAAATTGAAGGTTGTGACAAATGTCAGTCAATTATTTCTAATGCGATTCTCCATACAAGATCTGCTTCAGAAGGCACAACAGAGTTATATGAAGTGTGCACCAGTTTTTTTGAAAAGTTGCCAAGTATATCCCCATCAACCAGCCAGAACTCCAACAAAAGAGCTGAGCAAGTATTAAGTGTACTTGAACCAATAATAGAGAACAATTTTAATGAAAGCATCAAGGAAGCTGCATGTAAAAAATATAAGCTAACACCGAAATTGAGTTCAAGTGAAAAACAAAAAGAGAAGATAATTTGATTTTTTGATATTTGGTGTTTTAACGCCACTTTCAACAATATTTCAGCTATATCATGGCGACCAGTTTTAGTGGTGGAGGAAGCCGGAGTACCCGGAGAGAACCACCGACCATGGGCAAGCAACTGGTAAACTTTATCACTTGCGGCTGCGAGTCGAGTGCACCCTTTTTGTAATTTACAAAGCCGGGCGCGAACCCACGCCGTATTGGTGATAGGCTTGTACGAGTTGTTAGATCCAGCGACCTAACTCATTGAGCCACACAGGCCCCAAAAAGAGAAGATCAAAGTCCTTCGCGGAAACAACAGCTCGATGACAAAAATCTTGGGTAATAAGGAAAATGACGTCACTAATTTCCTCTCATCATCTAAATCGTTCAGCCAATATAACAAGGAACGAATGGAGACATTTTTCGTACCAAAATCAATTGCAGAGACCAATGTTCAGAAACGCTTCGAAGATGAAAAAGCTCAACGCAGAAAGCCGAAAGTCAGTATAGGGAAATTCTCCAACTATCAATTTGACAAAACAAAATTTCTACAGGACATGAAATCTATACCAAGTGGGACACCTGTCAGTTGGACCGAACTTGCGCGAAAATACCAGGAACGAAATGCAGAAGGAAACGCGCCCGGAAATGCAGGACAAGTACTTTTCAAATTTGCACGCCAGAATGGAATCAACGTTTTTCAGTACAACCGAAACCAGAGAATAAGTGGCCGTGATTATTTCCGCCGAGTCCGAAGCATAAACTAGTTAAAAGGTTATCAATCCCAATGACACGACCATTTAGTAAGTTGAAAGAAGACATAAAACATCAAGTAGAAACTGGCAAATTAAATATAGGAGTTAAAATTGCCCCCAAAATTGTTAAAACTAACATAATAAATGATGATGGGAAATTGGTTGATAAAACATATTCTGTATATGGAAGGAAAATACCCCTGAAACAAATACTTGAAGAAATGACAGAAGAACAGATAGGAATGGGCATTATCCGTTGGAATAAGGACAGTATCGATAACATAGGAATGACTGAAGCGACATTTTTTTTTATCTCAAATTGATGAACCAGTTCCTGACGACCTAGAAACAGCATGTATCAAAATTTCAGAGTTAGGACAAAGAAGGCATCTTAAAGTTTGGCATGACCACTCCGATATTCTCAATCGCACATATTTTAGCATTATGATCTCTTGCATCTATGACCACGCCTTCTACCTTACAAACCAGGAATATAAAGCCAAATACCCTGACAGAAAACCCGTTGATGTTCAATCTCTTGTTGAAAAACCAAAAAGCATATATTTGGACAATCAAAAAGCACAGATTGATTGATTGATTTTTGGTGTTTAATGCCACTTTCAACAATATTTCAGCTATATCATGGCGACCAGTTTTAGTGGTGGAGGAAGCCGGAGTACCCGGAGAGAACCACCGACCATGGGCAAGCAACTGGTAAACTTTATCACTTGCGGTTGCGAGTTGAGTGCACCTTTTTTTTGTTATTTACAAAGCCGGGCGCGAACCCACGCCGTATTGGTGATAGGCTTGTATGAGTTGTTAGATCCAGCGACCTAACTCATTGAGCCACCCGGGCCCCTCAAAAAGCACAGATATTGATCAGATGTCATATACCCCAACGCGTATTCAAGATTTACAAACACTCGATCTTCCAACTGTTGGATCCACAGGAATTAAGATCTACAATGTTATGAGAATTTTTACCGGGGACAATTCAGCACGTCAGTTCGAATGTGGACAGCAACGAGGGGGGAACTACAGTTGCCTTTGTGGAATCCATGTGAAAGACCATAGTAATTTGGCTGCTGCTCTCCATAAAAAAACCTGATCTCTACAGGAAAGACTAGACATTTTCAAAGAAGGGACAATGTGGAAACATTTCTCAGCTTCAAACATTAATCCTCTTTCTAATCTGAAGAAGAACGACCTAATTGACGAATTGGATTCCAGAGACATAGATGTTTATAACTTGAATAAAACTGACCTCCAGTCCAAATTGTCTGCAATATTACATGGTATTCAACGACCAGCAGCACTTATTTGTCCGTCATTATTCAACGATGATACTCTTTCTACTCTTAACTGTCAGCACTATGAAATCAGCAATTGTGAACCAATACATGATATTACCAATGTTGTCCAGAACCTGCTTACAGAACTACCTCATCATATGCCATCGCCCTCTCTTCAGAAAGAATATCAAACCTTTTGTGAATTACTAATAGGAGACAAAAATCAGATTAAGGGTAGCGATGCACGTTTATATGCAATTAAATTGGCACAGTTTTCTCAAAGTATGAAGAAGGTCTTTTAAATTATGACATACCTGCCTTATGCAACGCATTGACTGAAATTATCAGAATTTGCTACAGTACCGAAGATGAAAGATCACCAAAACAAGTTCTGCGTCTTTATAATCAATGCTTTCAGTTTGGACTCCTTGTAACACATGTAATTGAAAAACCGGTTAAACTGTCTGCTAGAAGGTTTTTCGGCATCCACTTCCATAGCTTGGTTATTCATTTCCCAGAAATCTACAGTTTATTTTGTTTGCGATCTTTAATTCCGGAAGATGGGGAACGCACGTTTGGAGATTTGCGATCTATCTCAGAGAAGACAAGTAACAGATAGGCTCCTCTTGTTGTTGACAACTGCATGCTTAGGTACCTTGCCAAAGAGAAAAGAAATGATCGAACTGAGAACTTCAACAAACAGGAGTCCATGATAAGCAATCAAACCCGTCTGCTACCGGATGCTGTAAACACAATTATACCAGCTTCAACCATAAAAACTAGAAGTTCACTCATGCAGGCACATTGTAGGCGGATATCTGATTTTCTTGTGCTAGGCGAAAATGTTTGGTGGTATTGTAAAGATGGACATATCTGTTTCCTCGATGGACCTGAACAGCCTGTAGGTCATTCTCCTTCCCTTCATCACTTCAGATCAAGTTCCCTTAAGGAAGAATACAGCTATTTAGAAAAAAATTGGGCCAATTGTATTTGGAAATTCGAAAACGAAGGCATGAAACTTCCTCTCCAAAAAATAAAAGTATACAAGAATGGTAAACTCTCCCGTACCATCAACACTGGCTTCACACTGGAAAATAATATCAATGGTAATTAGCAAACAAGAGTTAAATATTAAGAATTATCCAGTTTTGTTTTTTTAACTGACCTTATCAGATACAATGTGTGTCTTATTTGGATGAGGCTAAGAAACAGGAGTACTGCGAGGCTCTGCCAAGCAGTCCCTCCGTTTGGTGCCGAATACAAATAAATCTCATATAAAAAGATATCATACCTAGGTTATATTGTCTTTATACTACAATATAATATTTTTTCTCAGTTTCCTATATAAAAAAATAATTAAAATTTGTATTCTCCGTCATAGGCCCCATTTAAACTAGAACTGTGAGTGACCTCATTGAGTGATACCCCCCGCTTGCAGTTTAATAGGAGTTGCGCTTACAAGGTACATGCCCCCTCCCCTTTTTCGTGAAAGTATAAGTTGAATTATCTCCCCTTTTAAATTTTGGACAGCAACCATATTCCTTCATGCACATCTGCAGNGTAGTTTCTGACAAGAAGATTTTCAAAGTTTCAACCAATCAGAACATATTATTGGCCCTGGCGGCCATGTTGGATTTCCGATCTGCACCAACTAACAAATTTAGTAGAGGACCTCCCAATGAACATATCTGCCAAATTTGGTCCAAATCAGTTCAGTGGTTTCAAAGAAGAAGAAGAAAGTATGAAAAGTTTACAGACGCGGACGACGACGGACGCAAAGTGATGACAAAAGCTCACATGACCCTTTGGGTCAGGTGAGCTAAAAAAAAGGAACGGTTCTCAAGTTGTCATCTGGTAGCCACATACAGATATATACCGATATAAATACTGACATACCGATCGATATAAATACATGTAAACAATGTAAAGACAGACAACTAAAGGCTAACACGGCCGCTAACACTACATGTAAGTGCCACCTTGCTTTAAGCCAAGGACATCAAAAAAGAAATTCATCTGTTATTAAATCAGTAAATTTATAATGCCATTCATGTACTTATTTCAATGAGACAAGCCAATTAACATGATTAATATTAAAATATTTTATTTATATATCTTTCTCTTTGTTTTAAATTAAAAGTGTATTCAATCTCTAAATTGACTATATAGGCAATGTAGATCTAGAGTAAGAAGCATAAGATTGGTCACATTATGTCAATCACAATATTATTTTTTCTCCCTTTTTGACATGTTTGAGAATAAGTCGCAGCAAAATTATAATGCAGTCATTGTTATAACATCAAATTGTTTGGATAACAATTCATTAATCCTGGCTGTACCATTGAATGTGAAATCTAAGATTTTGTGACAGTAAAATCTACCATTTACCTGCTCAAATCCTAAAATGTAATACAGATATCTGTACATGTAAATATATACATTACTCAGTTATTGCAATTGAGTTATATCTGAGAATTCATTTTGGTTAAAAATGAGTAAAAGCAATACATTTTTAAACAAACAGATGAAAATGAAGACAGCAGAGGAACTAGTTATCAACCATGTCAACCTGAAACACAGATGGAGACATCAATGTCAGATTCTGGTATGTATAAACTTGTATGTATTTACATGCCAGTAACCTCAATTTTTTATTTTGAGATTTTACATTTGAGTGTTTATTTAGCTTAAATTGTCATGATTATTGGCAAAGTGAAATGACCAGCTGCCATGATGACTGGTACACAATATTTTTTTTAACCTTGTATGACATTGCTTTATCACATGTTCATACATGAGCAGAAGCTTTCACATAACTTATTCTAAATTTGTAATCTTTTTTATAATAAAGCTATGGGAAAAACAATCTAAGTTGTAAAAATACACTAGTCACTCTATTATAAGGCCACCTGTATTGAAGGAACAATATGTACTTAGGTGGCATTAGAGGAGGACACTCGGTACTTATAATATTGGTCATATGAATTGGCCTCTCATGGGAGTTACAATAAGTCAACAGGATCAACTACTGTATAATCCTGAAAACTTTAAATTAATTGTGAGAGGAAAATTTTATTTAGGGACTGCTACATGTAACTGTTTAAAATTACACCTTTATAAAAGTATAATTAGGTTTCCTTCCCTTTCTTCACATATAAAAATCATATGAATTTTCCACATTTGATTTACACATGAATAGAGTTACATGTACTTGTGAGATCCATGAAAGGCACTTCGGCCTGTCTGAACAATGCATATCTTATTGTTCAATATTCTCTCCAGCATGTTTAGATACAATACCAAACATCGAAGAGCATGAGAACAGATCAGAGACCGCCACATATGTTTATACAGCTCAACCCACCGTAATACAGGAAAACATTCAAATGTCAGAACACAAGGAAGGTAAGCATTCGGGGCATGAAATTGAGTCAATATTACAAATATATAAAGTAAAATATGCATGATGAATTTTAACCAGACCTGTTTAGACACTAAATAGTGCTACAGTATATTATAACGCAACACAACAGTATATTATAACGCAACACATTAAACAGTATCTACATAGTATCTGGGTGATATATATAATCCCTGATAAGCTGTGATAGAATTTGGCAAGGTTGAAAATGAGTACATTCTGTAGTTGTATGCTCGCAGGTGAACAGGAAAAGACAAGAGTGAGGTCAAAATATAAAGAATTTCTACGTCAGAGGAATATACAAGGTAAAATCAACCTTTTCAATATTATAACCAGAAGCTTGCGGCAGAGCTGTTCATATGGCTGAAAACTGCTTACATTTCAGCTACGATTGAAAATGAGGTTCTAGATATTCTGCCTTTTAGTAACCTTTTTTGGTCCGTCAAAAACTTAGTCTGTAAAGAGTAAGCTGAACTCTGATCAAAAAACATTGCGATGCCTAATCATTACTTTTGATTACTCACAATTCTATGTTAACATAAAGTTAAATATATATTGACGGCAACCAATTAGTTTCTTCAAAATTTAGTATTTACAAACTAGAGGTCCAGGTGAGCCTGTATCGCTTACCTGACATAACCAAGTCCTCTTAAGAATGTCTGCATGCTGAATACATCTATTAAAGTTACTATTCAAATCCCATAGGGTTCTATGTTAAAACTATGTCTGTTCATGGCAGCAATCTTGGATGGAGGTCGCGGTCACCATTTTAAAAGTATACTACCCAAGGACCATCCATGCCATGTTTGCTTTAAATTGACCAGCTGGTTTCAGAGGAGAAGACTTTTAAATATATTTTTCATAGGGTCCTATGTTAAAACTAAGTCGAGTCATGGTGGCCATCTTGAATTTCCGATCAGCAAACGATTCACAAGTTTAGTACAGGACCACCCAATGATCATTCCTGCAAAGTCACTATTCAAATGGCAGCCATGTTGAATTTCAAATCAGCACCAAAAACACAAATCTGGTAGAGGACAATCCAATGAACATTTATGGCAAGTTTGGTTCAAATCTGTTCAGTGGTTTCAGAGAAGAAGATTTAAATGTGAAAAACTAACGGACGGATTGACGCTTACCCATGACAAAAGCTCACATGGCCCTTGGCCAGGTGAGCTAAACATTCTTGAACCAATCATAATGTTTTTGCATGCAGTGTGAAGGCCATAATTTTTTCTTCAAAATTCAGGGTCAAAATATTTATTTATGGAAAAAACAGCCCTTCAAGTTATAGTCTGTCCCTTACATGTATTTGTATTAAGATGTCAAATTCTTACTTATTTTATTAAGCAACAGCAAAGAATGAAAAGACCCATGTGAGCACATCTTGCAAGAGAAAATTATTTGAAGACAACACAGAAGGTACATTGTATAAATATTCATGAATTTTATGTCTTTCAGCATGTTCAGAAACAATTTTACTATAAGTTTATACTACATTCACCTCATTGTTACATTGTATGTAGGATTTTGTCCAACATTCTTAACTTTTGACTATTTTATTGGATTTTATTTGATTTTTGGTGTTTTAATGCCACTTTCAACAATATTTCAGCTATTTCGTGGCGACCAGTTTTAGTGGTGGAGGAAGCCAAAGTACCCGGATAGAACCACCAACCATGGGCAAGTAACTGGTAAACTTTATCACATGCGGCTGCTATTTTATTGGAATAATCAAGGTAATGTATTAAACATAATTACATTACTGAAGATTTATCCATTAATAATTTGACAGAAAATACAAATGTATCTACTGAATATTAGAGATTGAGTTTCTACACTTCTCAATGTTATAGATAAATTTAGTGGAAAAAAGACTACATTGGACATAGCCAGAGACATATTAGGTGACACTGAGGAAATCAACAACTACCAGAAATTTAAAAGGCTCACACGGGCATATCCAGAAAACAAGAACTTCAAGAGAAATCTGGATGTTGCCTTCGCAAAACTACAAACAGCCGTCAGTAGAGGTCACAACAAGCTGAAG
Organism: Gigantidas platifrons; assembly: GCA_002080005.1. Classification (NCBI taxonomy): domain Eukaryota; kingdom Metazoa; phylum Mollusca; class Bivalvia; order Mytilida; family Modiolidae; genus Gigantidas; species Gigantidas platifrons. The sequence continues at coordinate 184,631 of MJUT01059425.1, forward strand.
TCAGAACTGGAAAACATTCAAAATCCTGTATTACATGAGAACAAAAGGAAAGCAGAAATACTGGGGAGTTTACTACTACTAAGTAAAACTTCTACCCGATGATAAAATCTACTAGACTAATCTGTATGAGGATAAATTCATGTAACAGTGGCATATTTTACCAATTCAGTAGTTTTAGTATGGCGTGCAGGCAAAGTAATACCTTAGACCGTGTCATTTGTTACGTGACTATCCTCAAACCAGCAGCAACACAGGCCAGTAACAGTGGATAATGCACACCGTACAACCGCATTGTATCATTTTGATCAACTGCCGATTGATCCGATCAACATTGTTTGTTTACAACAAGAGAAGTGGATCAGCAGGGGTAAAACATTTGATATTTTATGCCTTTTCTGTCGGAGTTATGAATTGATTTGTGCGTGTTTCTTTATGAAAACTATTATTTGTTCAAAGTCCACCGAAATGTCAATAAGAAAACAAATAATAGTTTTCATAAAGAAACATATAATCACCCCTTTCACACACAAATCAATTCATAACTTCGACAGAAAAGGCATAACATATAGAATGTTTTACCCCTGCTGATCCACTTCTCTTGTTGTAAACAAACAATCTTGATCTGATCAATCGGCAGTTGATCAAAATGATACAATACGGTTGTACCGTGTGTAATGGAAAGCAAGCATTGAAGGTATATTTATTTGCGTGTTAATTTTTATTTCTGTGTTAAATTTTATTATCTAGTAGTATTTAAGGAATATTTGAAATTGTTGAACAGGTTATACTTGCATAACCTGGTTTGGGTCAGTTTACGCATGATACCTGTTCAACAATTTCAAATATTCCTTATAATTTAATTTTTACAACAAAATTTAATGATTCCTCGATTTTAATTACGATTATTTCATGTGACTATTTGAATTTGTTGTTAGCGGATGAACACGTTGGTGACGTCACAATACCAACCCATGTTATACAGTATAACCAATGTTGCTCCAGGCGGATCAGCCAATCGGATTGCAGTATTCACATCAAATTGAATTATATTGAAATAAGTTCATTCATCACAAAACAAAGAGAAAAAACACACAGCAACATTGTTTTTTATACACTAACATTCAGTAAAAAGTTTCTGAAGATATACCGGTATATTATTTATCCTGCAATGACAGCATTTACCGACCAATATAGCCTGCCCAATATTTTTTTTTTATATTGGTCAGTTATAAATAGAACATTGACAATGTGTTTCCAAAGAAATATATCTGTGACGTCCAAATAAACAGAGGTTCGCGTTATTTTTACGTCACCCATTTCAAATTGTTAAAGGGTTTTAATGAAAAAATTATTTCAAATACTTTTATCATCGTCCAGTAAACGTTTATTTACGATTTAAGATTGCAGTATAAATACAATACATGTGCACTGTCGAAGCATATAGGTAAATATGTGTATTCGGCACGAAACGCGGGAAAAGACTCGTCGAAGCCTCGCCTTTTCCCCCATTTCTAAGCCTCATACACATATTACCTATATGATTCGACAGTGCACAAGTATTGTATATTTATTCAGTACTTATAATGACATATCCATAGAACTATATTCAGATTATAATTGGGTTGATTGATTGATTTGTGGTGTTTAACACCACTTTCAACAATATTTCAGCTATATCATCAGTGAAAGAAATTAGGAAACTGAAATCACAGGACAGTCAGACCAGTGAATGCCTAAGATTTACTGGTCCGACAAAAAAATCTGAACACTGCAGCGCCATATTGGATAATTATGAAATAGAAAACCCCAGAGAAGTTCGAGAAATTACTTCCGAATGATAATTGATTACTGCTTGCCAGACGATTTTATGCGCGACACCCACACCATACCAGTAGAGATCGATCACGTTTTTTTATGCACGATATTGTTTATCAACAACATGAAAAATATATTTTATGAGACAAAGGTTTTAAAGACAAAACATATATCTATAATGCTTTATTGATTTCCTAAATTTACACAAGATTTATCGGTCACGGTCCATCGGACCCGTGCCAATTTCGACCGCTGTATCATGGCGACCAGTTTTAGTGATGGAGGAAGTCGGAGTACCCGAAGAGAACCACCAACCATGGGCAAGCAACTGGTAAACTTTATCACTTGCGGCTGCGAGTCGAGTGCACCCTTTTTTGTAATTTACAAAGCTGGGCACGAACCCATGCCATATTGGTGATAGGCTTGTACGAGTTGCTAGATCCAGCTATCTAACTCATTGAGCCACCCGGTCCCCTGATTATAATTGGGTTGATCATGTTTATGTCACAGTGACACCAACAAAGTTTGTATAATTGTATGTTTTTCATTGTTCTCTTCAATTTTTGTTCGGTATTAATTATGATTTTGCAGCATGTTGTTTCTTCTGCCCTTTCAACATTTCTTTAAACAATTGTGTGTTGATTTTTTTGTGCAACTTTAACTGTTTCCCAACTGATGACGCCCGGACAGTTAAAGTCAATCAAGGCAATAGAAGTATCAAATTTAAAAAAACAGATTGAACACTTTGGTCAATGGGGTTTAATTCACAATTTTCTTCATTAATTTTCTCATATATAATTGACACCAAAATTGGCAAAAATGTACTTTTAAGATGAATGCACCATTTAAAAGTAAAATTTTAAAAACTTTATAATAAAACATTTTTGGGGAATTTTCTTTCAACATCAGATACAAATGTAAACTTATATGATATAAAAAAATGTAACTTTTATGCCGCACTACAATAATATGGGGGCATTATGTTTTCTGATCTGTGCGTCCATCTGTCCCATATCAGGTCACCATAAAGTATACAGACCGTAAGACCATCAATTGCAATAACTCTGTGAAATCTGAAGTGAATTGGCCATGGGATTCTTAAGTTAGAGCGTGACATGTGAAACGGACAGATGGACACTCGGACATTGGTATACCATAATACGTCCCGCCAAAGATGGGCATATAAAAAGTGTTCATGGGATTTCATTGAAACTTTACAGTAATTCTCAGTAATAGGTGTATATGTATGTGACTCTGGCTCTGTTTATTATTGGGGTTTTACTATAGTCTGGGGATGGGGGAGATCTGTTTTTAAACTTTAACTGTTGGTTAAAATAGTTTATCATAAATTTCTTGTTTCTTCAACTTTAATCTTGGAACATATATTCATCATGATAGTAGTTTTTTTTTAAATATATAGGCCAAATTAGGGTTTTAATTTAGACTTTTGGAACATATATTCATCATGACGGTAGTTTTAAAAAAAAATATATAGGCCAAATTAGGGTTTTAATTCAGATTTTACGGTTTCCTATCATGGCGATGAGATAGTGCAAGCCGGGCTTGGTGTCTGATGGACACATTTTTGTTTATATTAACTTTACAATGGTACATTCATTTAAGGGCAGAAACTCACATGGCAGAACAGACATTTTTTCATTAGAGATCAAAAATATTTTTCATATTTTAGGTCTATATTACTACAGTATACAGAAACTGTATCAAAACATGAGTTATCCAATATAATGTCAGCAGTGCCATGTGGGTTTTGGGGAATTGGTCCAATTTCCTCATTCCAACTGGGATCACACATTGTGTTACAACTGGTCCCTGTGGAAAGGAATCAAAGAAACATTTTGGAAAATGCTGGTATAAATTGTTTTGAATCATAGCAGCATTTTCCAGAAAAATTATAAATTTTATTGTTGATCATGCAATTAAAAAATTTGGAAAATTGTTCGAAATATAACTACATCCAAACCATTACATGAAAATGCAGAATTTGTTACACTTTGAAGTGTCAAACATTAAATTTTAAAATCTTTGGTCTACTATAGAGTTCACAAGTTTAACTGATTCATAACAGATATGCTGAAAAATATTAGTGCAGAAATCAAATTTAAATGTAATGACTAATTTCAATAACTTAAACATTTTCCATTGAATCAATTATATAGACTAATTTCTATAATTGTGTTTATTGATACATGGTTTTTCTTAAAATGGTCATGTGTTCCTTAAAGCATGTTGAAGTAATTCTAATTTTGTAATTGTTTAACTATGTCTTAACCATGTTAACTAGCAATGTGAAAGAAAATTATTATGAAATGAAATGAAATACTGGATTTTTTTTATTGTTATTCTGTTTATTTGTTTTTTCAGCAGGACAGGATCAGTAGAGATGTTATGTGATTGCATGACAATATCGGAAGAAGTTACTGAATAATTTTGATAGAACTTTGACATATTGATTTAAAGAAGCTATAGATTTAATTTGTCAATTCAGTAGCTATATCAAGTTGTCATCTGATTCAATTGATATAATTAATTAATTGAAATATTGATTACTTTTAAATGTCAATTAGTGTATCATTACTTGCCAACCTAAGGAAAGAGTAGTCAGTTGAGAGATTAAATTTTCATAAGCCGGAGCTGCTGGATTGTGTCTTCCAGGACTTTTGTGTTCAGCTTTCCTCATGTGTCAACACTTATCTTTGAATGCATGTTTGACTTAAATGCCCTTATCATACATGTGCATTGTCACTCTAAGGTGAAACCTGCCTATTGCACATTTAGGTAATAAAATGTAAAGGGTAGATCATTGAAGTGCTACTAAAAAAGAAGAGATATCATAGGGACAAAAACAAACCCGGGAACAAGAAACATAAATATGTAAGAGCTGGGGTAATCCTGACATATACTTTACTATAAAGGATAAAATGTCACTCAGCTGCCCTATTACTGATTAGTTCTAGTCATTCTTACAAAAAATCTGCATAAGTGATGTAACACAGGAATAACAATGTACAATTATGAACATGGTCATGAGTCAATTGCCTATGAATGTGTATTCGAAAAATGGTCTGTGCCTTCTTGCTACAATGGATCAATTACAAAAATCAAGGTAAATGGCCCATGAAAATAGTCTCAACTTCGGTAAAGTTTGCACGTTTTAGTGCAACTAAAATAAGGGCATGGCCATTTTTCACCATTTATTAAAACATGCACATCATCATTCATAACGGTAGCGGGGGAAATCCGTAATAAATATAGACCTGTCACAGACTTTGTTAGTGTTTGCCTGCCATTGACACTCCATTTAAAACAGGAGATATTGGACTGATTTGATTTTTGGTGTTTAACACCACTTTCAACAATATTCCAGCAATATCATGGTGACCAGTTTTAGTGGTGGAGGAAGCTGGTATACCCAGAGAGAACCACCGAACATGGACAAGCAACTGGTAAACTTTATCACATGTGGCGGACAACAGTGTAAATACGTATCTTTCAGTTATATCGTGACGACCAATGTTAGTGGTGGAGGAAGCCGGAGTACCCAGAGAGCCTAACATATTTTAAATACGACGCCTAGCTAATTTAAGAGGCCAGGAAATGTATATACTATTAATTGTGATAGACCCCAATTGGCTGTAGTACATCATCTTTAGCTCACCTCAAGGATTAACATCCATACATGTACAATGTACAATGTACAATGTTGATTGGGAAAACGAGTTAAAATTCAGGAAATTGAAGAACACCCCCCCCCCATCACACACACACACATGGCCGACTGAAATAACATGATAACCCAGTTTAAAAAAGTAAATTTAGTGTTTGTCACTGCCAGTAGCAATAATGTACTGTAGGCCTAGTCAATAATATTCAAAAAGTAACATCCCAAAAATCGCCAGCATGCCAGTTAGAACACATGGCATGCATGGTCAGTCAGAAAATGTTTCCGTGGAGGAGAAACCGAATACAATCCTCGTAAAACAAGTTATACCTTTGTTGATCTGAACGTTATCAACAGAAAATTATTATACATTCACAATAAATTGCCTATTCCCTGTAGAAACTTAACTTACATACAGTGAACAGGTGCTTGATCCTTTTGAATGAAAGAAAATTACAAGCTTCTTGGCGACTTAGTTTTCCAAATAAGGAAGAAAAGCCCCGCCTACAAAGCTAGAATGACAGTTGAAGAAAAACGTCTATTGCAAGTTTATCCCGTTAAAATAAAAAGATCTGTGCCAACCACAGACAGAAAATAACATATTTCATCTCACTGGAACAGCAAAAGCGTATAAGCATTCAAATAATAGACACAATTTAACATTCACGGCAGCGAACTGCAAACGACGCAGTTAAACAACGTGCGCAGCTGTCTATAAATATTCATAAGACCAGAAGAGTTATTTCCCCTTACGAAAGTCGATAAATGTTGCATTAACTTGCCTGCGTTTGGCAAGGTGAGCTAACAAAAACAAAAACAAAATGGACGTTGTTCCCTTTTATTCCACTCATATCTCTGAAACAATGAATATGACAGATCTAGATACCATAACTTGACAATTTTTTCTAGCCTTATAAATAAACCATGAAATAACTATTAGCTCATTGAGAACATGTATTGCTAACCCAGTTCTGAAGTACATTAGTAGCCTTATTTGTTTTTCTATCCATGTACCTTAGACTTCATTCCATCAAACTGATAAACTGTATGTATCTTACTGAAGAGCTTAGAAAAATACTTCTTTTTCTCTGTGCAATTGAGGTTCATGAGCAGATTGACATAATATAAAAAAAATAATTCATCTTTTCATTTGTACCTTATGAAGAATGAGGTCTTTATTAAAACTAAGACAATGTTGTTTTTGTTTTCTTCAAAATAATGATTATGCTTCATGAAAACATCAAAAGAATATGTTTCTAAAATTCTTGTGAGAAGTTTCTTTTTGAAAATGTGTACCACTGGCTTACCAGTACTAACATGAAGAAATGTGTACCACTGGCTTACCAGTACTAACATGAAGAAATGTGTACCACTGGCTTACCAGTACTAACATGAAGAAATTTATGGAAACCAGAAATCACAATAACTACATGTCAGAGCTTTTGGGTTTGCATGAAATAAAACAAAATTGAAGAGGACCACAAACAGCCGAGCAGTGCCAGTTATATATGGAGGATTTTCAGGGGTTATAGTTATGGTGTTTAACTTTTAACAATATTTCAGCAATATTGTTGTGGTCAGTTTTATTGGTGGAGGAAACCAGACTACCCTGAGAAAACCACTGAATTGCAAGTCACTGACAAACTTTATCACATAATGTTGTATCAAGAACATCTCGCCTTGAGCGGGTTTGAACTCACAACTTTAGTAGTGATAGGCACTGATTGCATATGCATAATTTCAACCAATATGAAACTATTTCACCATATTATTGCTATACTGAACATCTGAATGCTACAAAATGACGAACATTGAATAGGACCACACATAAATTATTGTTTCAAAATTTAGGTAGAATCTCCCTGGTGGTTTCAAACTGTCTAATGCTGACTTTTTTGGTATACATGTAAATAAACATCTGAATTGCAATGACAACAATCACTAAATTCAAGTAATATTTTTTTCAACACTCCATCAAAATTTAAAAATATAATTCCATTTTATTTTATTTTAAATCTTACCAAAATGCTCTTGTATTTTAACAAAAGTGGTTCAGCTTCCTAGAAAAAAAATCTGTTCAAGTACACTTTCATCGAATCAGGTCCCCTCTACTCTCAATACGTTCGTCTGTCTTGGGGCTAAAATCTTCCCAGGGTATGTAAACAAATAATTGTACTATTGTAACCTATAGAAGACGTGAACACTTTCAGAATTAGGCGAGCGAACTACCCATTAATAAGGGTGCCATATATTGCTACACACATTCAACGAAAGTAATTAATGGTGCTTTTTCAGAGAACAGTCACTTTCAAGGTTCAACACTTGCTTGCGGCAAAAGGCAGATTTTGTAATCATAGCGTCATGACATACAAATAAAAATGTAAAAAATCAGTAGTCAAGTTTGACTGGTGTGAGACGTCATGACATACAAATAAAAATGTAAAAAATCAGTAGTCAAGTTTGACTGGTGTGAGGCGTCATGACATACAAATAAAAATGTAAAAAAATCAGTAGTCAAGTTTGAGTGGTGTGTGTGAGTGTTTGTGATGTTGTTATTTACGTATATACTATATTTCTTTGAGCAATTAAGAATCTCAGTTCCCACATTGGCTGTAATAAAACTGATATAATGTCTTACTATCTATATTAAGAATCTCAGTCCTCACATTGGCTGTAATAAAACTGATATAATGTCTTACTATCTATATTAAGAATCTAGACATTTTAATGATTGATTGACTGATTGATTGATTTTTGCTGTTTAATGTCACTTTCAGCAATATTTCAGCTATATCATAGCGACCAGTTTTAGTGGTTGAATAAGCCAGAGTACCCGGAGAGAGCCACCGACCATGGGCAAGCATCTGGTAAACTTTATCACTTGCGGCTGTGAGTCGAGTGCACCCTTTTTTGTAATTTACAAAGCCAGGTGTGAACCCACTAGACATTTTAAAGACGGTCTTCTGTTTTCCAACTACATTTAAAACAGCCTTGTCACTTTTTTGTCACCCATTGATTGTAAGCAGGCTGCCTCAAGGATGGTAATTTCAGTGTTCGAATTGACATCGGCTTCTGGCAAACCATGAAAAGTGGACGACATGAATTGGTTTCTCGAAAATGTTGAATTTAGTAGTCCATGTCTAGTTCCAAGGTTATATTATTCAGTGTCCGAATTAAAATGTGTTGCGATGCATAAAATATTCTGTGCATCGCCACATCATTTGTCGATTCTAAGTATTGGTATGACGACATTATCCCCAATATCAATTGGTCCCAAAATCTGAGTGCATCTGGATACTATCCTTTCTGCCTGTTTTGACAAACTGTTGCCACTTGCTATCCGTTCTCTCTGAATTTGGCTTGATCTAGTACAAAGCTCACATGGGTTAGAGCTATGGTGTTTAATGCCACTTTCAACAATATATCAGTTGTTTTGTGGCGGACTGTTTTATAAGTGGAGGAAACAGTAGAACCCGAGGATAACCACCAACTTTATCACATAATGTTGTATCGAGTATACCTCGCCATCAGTGAGATTTGAACTCGCAACTGGTTACTGTTTATAGGCACTGATTGTAAATCCAACTACCATACGTTCCCGACCACGACGGCCTCCAAATCTCACATGCGTATTTGTCTTGTTCATTTGTTTAAATAAAGATCTGCTTATAGTGCATTATGTTCACAATCCATAGGTACAGGAATGTCATTAGTAGGTACAGGAATGTCATTAGTAGGTACAGGAATGTCATTGGTACAGGAATGTCATTAGTAGGTACAGGAATGTCATTAGTAGGTACAGGAATGTCATTAGAATTGTTATCCTATATGAAGTTAACATTACTTTGCATTATCTAGTGTATAACCATAAGGTTTGTCATTCAAATGTGCTTGATCACTTTATTCTGATACATTACCAGTGTTGTCAGTAGAATTTTGAATAGGTGGCAAAATTTTCAAAATAGGCGGCAGAAAAATCAGGCGGGTGTCTGGGGACCGCCTAGGACCCATGATGCTTAAATGGGGTGAAATCCTGCATTCTGGGTATTTCCTGGGGTTAACATTGTCCTATTTTTTACTGCATAAACTTGAATTATTGTTGTTTAATGTCCATAGAGATTGATTGAGCAAATCTTTAGTAAAAAAAGATTAAAAGGCACTGTACTAACTAATGTGGGTATTATTTCATAAAGAAAAACATATTTTGTTGATTAAATTCCAGAAAAAAGGTTCAATAAGCAATAAGTTTTATTACTAAATTTCAAATTCACTGTCACTATCATCAGCATGAGTCACTATATATTTTGGAATCAAGAGTTTGCACAATTTTTAGTTATAGCAATGAATCTTTAGTAACATAAATTATGTACCAGAAAAGTCTTACCGGTACAATAATGTCTGATTTGAAACATAACATTTTATCTTGTTTTAACTTGAATTTGGATTTATTTATTTTTGATC
>MJUT01059432.1:0-33581 GCA_002080005.1 Gigantidas platifrons
GGAAGTGAATTACTATACGCCAAATGACATCAAAACAACAAAAATGCCTAGATGTAGAGTTTATCAACAGAAGCAACGAGTACAGCACATACTCATCTTAGGGTAAGAATTATACTCATTATTGAGGAACCTAATGTGACTGTAAAATGTAGAACAGCAATAAAAGTGTTGTTCCTTTACATTAATTTCTGTCTGACAATAAAAGTGTTGTTCCTTTACTTTAGTTTCTGTCTGACATATGGCATTTTACTCACATTCAGATAACACTTGCATGTCTGATCCATTTCATTAAGAAGGGGAATTTGAGATCATAAAACTAGATTAACTCCGCCACTTTTTATTGCACTGTCAGTTACAAACCAGAAAAGTGAACGGTCATTTGTGGTATTGATTTTCTTTTCATTTTATTCTTATTAATAAACAAAAAATAATAAACATGCACAGATTAGCTTACGCTCAAAAGACCGCATACTATCACAATAATGAGCAATATAAGTATGTGCAGTACAACACTAGTCAGTGAATGATAGTAATTAGTTGATGTGCAGTAGAATTTGTTCATTAAACACCATTACTATTGAGACAAAAAATGTGTTATGTATATAAACGTATTGTACTGAGATAAAGTAATAAATATTGCTATAATTACCTCCACTCCTTCGGTTAGTTTTGTAACCATTACAATTTTACCGACATTTTCTTGCCAAATCATCTGCCAAAAATCATTTAACGTTATCTTCTTTGGTCCTGGAATGCAAAGCATACAAATATCGTTATATATGTATTGCCCGTGGAGATCCAATTTTCTAGAGATGGGGATATCTCTCTATCCGATTTAACCACGAAACATATGTGTGTCTGTTGGTAGCCAGAATCTGGATTTCTACCGCCATATGTCATGGTCTTTTATATGTTCAATACGTTTAGGTGAGAGGTGACTGTCCGTTTTGTTGATATTGATGGAATTGTTGACCATCACTGCTTACACTCTCTTTACATAAAATACAATATTTTTTTTTACAATAATCGTTCAACTCAATCGAAATTAATTATGAAACAACAAAAGTTATTCTTTATTTTAATGTCCTTGGTTGTGTCACTTCTAGATGTGTTGATAAATCAAGATCTATTTATAAAAATTTCAAATATGTGATCTTATTAATTTATTTTTGAGAATACTACATTTTTAATATTCATACCTTGAGTAGCTATATACGCTTTGTCATGGCTGTAACTCTGAAAAGTTATGTTAAGATGTAGTATGTTAAGAAATTACTTCACTTCCTCTTCAGTAATCATACTAACAGCAAACATATTCAATATAAACAATTCATCCCAAAACATAGACACAATGTTACCGATTTACTGTTTAGACATGTGTAAATACAAATATAAGATAACCTGTTCATCATAATTATAAAATCCCCTTCTAAGCCATACACTATTTACTCCATTATATACTATGTGATACAATATATGCATTAAACCTACATAAGAATTACGCATGTGACATATATAACTAGCGAGAAAAGTGAACAGTCATGTATTATGGGTACCGATATTGCCTGCTTCTACTATTTTGGATTTTGGAACTGTTATTCGTTTTATATACATTTGTATAATGATATTTCACATGTTGCCTACCACGACATTATTTGGTCACTGTATTATAATTACTTGTTAATATTTCTAACAACACAAGCATTCATACCTTTATATAATTGGCATTTACATAGTCTGTGATACTGGCTTCTGATAGCTTAACCCTTGAATGGTCATCTAAATATTAAAACATATAAAATCTCATATGAACAGTATGTCAAGACTCGATAAATCAGAATTTTGCAGGTTTTAAATCTTTGCTTAAATAAGGGCTTATGATATATTTGAGTTTAAAATGGGCGATCGAAATGTTTCAATAATAGTATGTTTATATACACACAAAACGTGTCACCAAATCATGCTTTTTACTGTGTTGGACATAGTATGTTGTTGTCAAGAATGTGCAATATTTCATTAGACTAAATCTACATTGATATTGGACCTGCATTGGCAAGAATTCCACCATATCGTGGCGTTAAGAAGTAGCAAAAAAGTGACTATTACAAATGAGTATTGTTATATTTATTGTCATATTCTTTACATAGATAATATTTTAATATTTATCATATGTTTAACTTATATAATATATCTTACATGGAAATGTAGTCAGATAACGGTTCTTTTGCTTGTTGTCTTCCTTTGTTCCCTCAGTGTGTAGATATTGTAATCCTACTGGTAACATCTGTAACAATACATTGATTGTTATTTAACACCAACTTAAAAGAAAAACTTAACGGAATTTCAGCTGGTTTCTTTGCTAGCTCAAGATTACAAATAATAAATTATGTAGATAATAAGGCACTGGAAAGCAAGGGCCTAGTGTTTCTTTTGTTACAGGTAAATGAGGGGATAGAACAGTGTGCTTGCAACTGGCAAGTGAAGACCACTGCACTTCATCTTATACGTTAAGTAGTAACATGGCATTTTCCGATCACGAAGCACTCGTTTATGTCTCGTTTTAAGGGCGAGTTATGTACTTGATCCTAATCTTACGAAGTTGTTGTATCGCCCAAGTAGACTTTATTTCTACATAGCAGTGGCTTACCTGATACACTGTATCAATACATCTACTTGCAATACAACTATTCCAAATATTGTAAATGTATCATATTAGATAATAATAGTTTTCTGGTACTCACATGTGGACAATATCTGCCTGACGGCATCATTTCGGTATGAAGGAGGTTTTGGCCTATACAGTCATCTTAACACCGACACATTTGCATCAAATTTTCTTTCATGCTACGGGAGTGAGCAGTCGTGTATATTTGGGCTATCGATTGTTCCTCAATTTTTACGATTTACCTATTAGATTATGGAAATGTGATATGTTGCTTTTTATCTTTTTATTGTATTCTCATATTACCTTGCAGTAAAACAATAACCATGCATACAAAGATTAAGATATCAACATGAACAATATTTGTTCTGTATCAAGAACTTCTTGAAATTAAAAAACAAATAGTTGAGAATATTTAATATTATTTTTTTTATTTGTTGAGTATTAAATATTTATAAGTATATTAAAACAACACCCCAGTAAGCTGATTGTGCAATAGTGCTTCACGTTACTTGCCTAAAATATAAATATAATATTTTAGCACTAGTTATTGACATCAACAAAATACAATTTTTCGGTAGCATTGTCCGATCTTAGCACTTATACTTTATATGGAGTATCAGAGTTTTGGAAAATCCTACTAGACTAGACAACTCACGAAATGTAGAATCGAATGCAAATTATGAGCCCTAAATGATCCCAACAATATTGTGTTATTTGCTTTAAGATGGTCAATGAATTACATTTACTGTAAAGGGAGGCAATAATAAACGATTCTTACAGAAAATTCTTTTTTAAAATCTGTACTTTTCTTTTTCATTTCTACAACCATGGCCAGATCGTTCACTGCGATACGATACTTTGAAATCTTCTCACTCAATTCTGTGTTAGAATACATATTATCACACTCTTTTGTGTCATTGACGTATAAGTCTTCTTTCTGACCGACGTGTTCAATGTTTATAGTCATTATATCTGTAGATGAAGTAGGGTTTGTATCATTACCCCATAAGTCTCCTTTCACTACATTAACATATTGTGGTCCGCCATATCTATTGTTGACACGACCTAATGATAGAAATGAGAAATATGTAAACATAAATGATTTTTAATATTATGTTTAATTTTACATACAACCATTTGACTGGTTCGAACCCATATCGGGTCAATCAAAAGACTATGAAAACATATATATCCAATTTAGTGTGCATGACACATTTGTTGGAAAACAAACTTTCATCAGATATACCAAATGTTAAAAGAGATTGCAAGGCCAAATTGATTTAACAGTCGATTGGGAGCAAGAGTATCAACAATTAATGGCCTAAACAGGGTGACACCAATCGGATAAGGTTACATGTGACTGGGGGGATGAACTTTATTTTTAATAACATTTGCATTATTTTGGGACTGTCAATTTCAATTATAATTATATCTTATACACCATATCAGTCCGGAAGTAATCACTATTGAACGGATGATACCCTCAGGGATTATTATTCTACAATCAGAGGTATCATCCTAGTTATATTTATTTAATCGTAAACATTTAATTTATTGCGTACGGTACGTTTCTGAAATAACCTTCATCAGGTGCACTCAAAGTCAAAAAGATAAGAAAGTCAAATAATTCAGAAGTTCGTGGGAACAAGAATATCAAAGGGTCTACAAACGATAGCCAGACTTGGCTAAGGTTACCTATTCTATAAAGTTGTATTTGGTGCCTCTCATCTAAATTTGTTCTCGTCTTGATACATGTATAGCTGAAATAGTGTTCGCTAAACGGCAATCACTTACAATAGAATTAAAGGAATGAGTTATTAAGAAAATTATATAATTAGCATTGTCTCTCTGTACAAAGGATATGAAGATAGTAAAGGACAAAATACAATGACCAAAAGAAGAAAAAAGATAAAAACGACCGACAAACACTAGACATAAAAAGAACGATTGGAAAACAGAAAACACACCACAACTGGGGATGAACTCAGGTGCTCCGGAAGGATGGGCAGTTCCCGCTTCTTTAGTTATACTTTTTCTTGTTACAATATGATGATAAATAATGAAATGTCGCTGGTTACTCGTTGCTTAATCAATAGATAGTAAATAGGAAATAAAACTAATATACATTAGATTTATACCTGAATGGTATTTGACGCCCTTTGTTTTCTTAGTGTTCTTGTCATTTCTCTGTCTTCTCTTCCTACAATACAAATTATATTCGTATCACGTATAACCCGGAAACAAACATGTGAAATAAAGTCACAATCTGTTTAGATCAAATAGTCCAAATGACCATGTTGGATCTTATTATTGCTTTGTGTTTGTTGTACTTCTAAATAAAAACTGCTGAACCATATGCACGTAACTTTCCAAAGTGGTGTTCTGGGTGGTCATCCAAATGGTTTATGGCTTTCATTCAAATCAGAAATCAATCATGGTAGCAAGTGGGCAATTCGGATTGACTGAAATTTAAATACTTCCCCTATACGTGTTATGGAATTGTTATTTGGAAACAAGGTTATTTGTTGATCGAAACGTAAGATGGTAGTCCTCGTAAAACAAAAGACTCGATGGAGGAAAATATGAAATATCTTGTATTCGAAGACTACATGATTGGATGAATGAACCCAAGTTATACATTAATGATATGTGAATACTCTTTTATAAACTTTGTGCTGACAGAGCTTATGGTAAATTCGGATATTATCACCGGCGCATCAAATAGTTGGGGGTACTGTGTTACCAATGAACCATTTAAAGCAAAAACTTGAAATTTCGATTAAATAAAGGTTGTATATTAATGTTCATTTACAAAATATACCTTTTTTCTTTAAAGGAGATATTCGAAGAATAGGAACATAGGCAAACTTTTAATGTGTTGATATCTTCCGAAAAACTTACCATAACTTACACACATATATTTAGAAAATACCCCAGATACCACAACTAACAAACATACCTCTAGAAAATACCTCCAGTTATAACAATAAGCAAATATACCTGTAATGGATACACCATCTAACACTTCTAGCACAACATAGAAAATACCTCCAGATAACACACCTAACAAAGATAATCGTAGAAGATACCTCAGCTACCACTACTAACAAACATTCATATAGAAGATACACCAGCTGCCAAAACGTAGAAGATACACCAGCTGTCAAAACTATAAAATATACATTTAGAAAATACATCCAGCTACAATTAACAAAGATACTTGTAGAATAAACCCCCCAGCTAACACAACTAACAAAAATCCATGTAGAAGACACCCCAGCTACCACAACTAACAAAAAATCATGTAGAAGATACCCCAGAAACTATAACTAACACAAATATACCTGTACAATATAGCTCCAGCAGCTACAACTAACAACATGACCAAGGCCACTCCTATTCCTCCTACCATAGCTACTGGTTTTGCTATTTCGTCGTTTAGTATTGCTGCAAATATTATTTTGTTAGCATTGATAAGTAAAACACAATATGAATATTCATGCATCTCTATTACCAAAAACAATTTATATGTAAATATATAAATTTCATTAAAATATGCGTCTTAAACTGCAATATTAAAGAATTAGAGCGCTTAAAAGTTGCATTATATCCCTTTGTTTTCATTATTCATTAATATATATCGTGTCTGAAATATCATATTTGTAATTTTCAAATGACAAAAGGGGCGTCGTGGTCGTGACCGTATGGTAATTTGATCTAGAACTACCTGTGCAATCAGTGTATATTGCCACTACAGTTGTGAGTTCGAACCAAGGTGGAGAAAACTGGAGTACCCGGAGGAAACCACCGAGCTGCAGCAAGTCACTGACAATTTTATCACATAATGTTGTACGAGTACACCTCGCCACGCGCGTGATGCGAGCTCACAACTTTAGTGGTGAGCGACAAAAATAGCATAATAGTTATAACCCCAATTATCGTTCAATTATGAACATAAATTTATAGACGTATATATCGTCTCAAGCAAGTGACAATCATACAATGCACATACCCAACTAGATCCTGAAATGATACACTGTTTTGCTAAGTGTTTTAGGATAAGGCATGACTTTTAAAATTTGTAACGTTTTTTACTATGTACTTCCAAATAGCCTCAATAATAATACCAAGCAAATTTGTAGGTAGCAGATAATTATAAAAGCTTAGATTATAAAATACCTTGATCGCACTTTAAACCCAAATAACCTGGTTTACATGTGTCTTTAATCGTACATAAACCTTCAACATTGTCACATTTCTCAGACAAACAGTGGTTACATGATGTGTTACAGTTCAGGCCATATGCTCCTTTCCCACAGGCTGAAATATCAAACATATCCGTACCAATAATGTCGATATTCAAGATAGCAAGACGACATTGTGTAATGTACGATCTAATATTATATAAAAAAAAATTAATGGACACAAAAGATTTACATTGTGCTATTTGTTATTTATGCTATGATAGCTTTAAAAGGAACGTAATTTCTTGACAATATCATATTTTCGAGACAAAGAAGTAGAACATGTCAAAGCACAGCTGTGACCTCACGAACCCTGATTGCAAGCTGAAAATGGATACTAGTTAAATAGACATAAGCTCGTGATATTTAATCATCAATTGGAAATATCAATATGAAAATTTCTTATTACAGATGTATAAAATTCCGGCAGTTATTAAGGTTGAGACATGAATTATCTGTAAAATAGCAGCGGGTACCCTAGTAGGAGAGATGATCCGGTAAAAAAAAAGCGATTCGAGAGAAAAAAAACTGGCGAAAAAGTAATGCAAAGCAACAAGATGTTAACATCAAATTGTGCTTGAATTTTTATTTATAAATGCTTTGTTGGGAGGTCCTATTTATCTTACAAACAATAAAATACCTTGATCACACTTTGAACCCAAATAACCTGGTTTACACTCGTTTTTAATCTTGCATAAACCTTCAACATTGTCACATGTCTCAGACAAACAGTTGTTACATGAGGTGTTACAGTTCAGGCCATATGTTCTTTTCTCACAGGCTGAAGAAATAAAGGTTGATGTAGATTAAATTAAGACCACGACGGAACATTTATATGTTCTTACTCATTAATATTGAGTATTTAGCAGAGTAGCAGCAAATACCAATTATATACTATCTTGTTTGAACGACCGAGTCGTTTCCGCGAGCTTCTGCATTCGTGGCTCGCGCTAACCATTACGTTACTGATGAAGGTTTCAATATAAGACGACTTTCGGTTATGACAAAGCAAGGACAATGAATAATATTCGTGAATAATAGCCAGTATCATATTTCACAAGTCTTATATAGAGAACATGAAAATTAATATCGGTAACAAAACAATGAAGTAGAAATGCAGGGTCAGTGAAGATGTTAATCCTTTATGATTACTGTGTCAGTTTTTAGCAATTGTATATAACAACGATTGTAGCGTCTGTTTCTTAAAAGAACCAGCACGATTAATTATTTGCAGATTTTAAGATATATTTGTGTTGATGTTCAAGCCCATTTCAAATTACGTTTATAAAGCACAATGTTCAATATGATAGAAGAAATACTTTGATTATACTTTCAGAACATGTGAGTGGTTTCCATCCAGAATCACAATCCCCATTTGGACATTGTCCATTCACGTTGTTACATCTGGCTCTATTTAAACAGTGACATATACTCTTGCACTCTTCACCAAAGGTACCTTGATCGCACACTGCAATTAAAAAGTATAGCAATAATGAAAAAGATATATTTGTCACTGAAAATAATACCTGTAGCTAGTCAACTCAAAATAACACGATCATTGTCAAGCAAATGTATTATTGATGACAAATAGGGTTAGTCATGTACGCATTGACATGTATTTTATGTAAATTAATGGATTCACTGATAAACATGAAGTACAAAATCTCTACCACTGATCAGCAATACGCAATGAGGCGGTTTTCATGATAAGAAGACCACTAATTTTGGATATGACAAAATCAGGAACAATGGAGAATATTCGTGAATAATAGTTAGTATCACATGATACAAGTCTTATATAGAGAAAGTAATGTCGGTAACACAAACACGGGGAGTAGAAAAAAACAGTGTCAGATTTGGTTTTGGTTTATGTTCATTGTGTTTTACGCCACTTTAAACAATATTTCAGTTATGTCGTGGCAGTCAGTTTTATTGGTGGAGGAAACCGGAGTACCCGGAGAAAACCACCGACCTGTCGCAAGTCACTGACAAACTTTATCACATAAGGTTGTATCGAGTACATATCACAATGCGGGGCTCGAACTCACAATCTTAGTGGTGATATTCACTGATTGCACCGGTAGTTGTAAATCCAAATACCATGCGATCACGACGGCCCCAAAACAGAGTCAGAGAAGGTAATAACTTAGCATTATTTCTTTATCAATCTTTATTAGTTTCTTTTTGTGAACATTAAACAATAAATGTAGTATCTATTACTTAAGAGAACCGGTCATGCAAATGATTGATTCCCCGCTGACTTTAGGCAGAGGTTTGTGCATGCTCACTTCCATTTAAAATCCTGTTTATTAAACATAAACTGCAATATGATAGTAGGAGAAATACTTTGACTTTACTTTCAGAACATGTGATTGTTTTCCATCCAGCATCACAATCCCCACGTGGACACTGTCCGTTCACGTTGTTACATCTGACTCCATTTAACCGTTAACCTTCTTCATACACTCTGAGCTCAACTACGTCTCGTCCTAATGGTGTACATGTATATTATATTCCCTCACAACCAACACATTCCCCTTTTGGAAAGACTATAGCTTCGTTTATAACATTATTGACATTAACCGTTAACTGCGAAATAAGATTTGGAGTTTTCAAATACAGAATGTTTCTTATGGTTTATTCCATATATCAACGACAGTATGAGAAGACACACAAATGATTATAGCAAGCAATGTATTATAGATATAAAATAGTGTTAACCATGCGTACATTGACAAGTATTTTCTCTAAATAACTGGATTAACAGATAAACATAAAGTACAAGTCTATACCAAATATAATAAAAGAGAGAGATATGTGAATGACAATAATAAATGTAACTAGTCAATTCAAAATAACACAATCAGTATCGACTCTGAAAATATCAAAAACATTAGATACCCACACAAATAATGGCTACTTTTTTATTAGCTATTTTGAGGTTTGAGGTGGTTATCTTATGCTATTGATAGTAGTGGAATCGTTCACCATCCCTATTCAAATCCCATTTTTATAATTATTGCACATCCCCTTATATTCATTACTTTGATAAAAGGTTTAAATATCAATAACATGTATTTGTATTCTGGTGGTAACGATGTACGTTTTATTTGTTAATTCCTAATATCTATATTTGTTGTCGTATCTCGTGGATAGAAAATAAAACATTCAAATATTGTATACATTATTCAATACCTTGATTACATTTGTAGCCCTTCCATCCAGGTGTACAGCCGTCGTTACATTCCCCAATTACTGGGTTACACATTTGATGTTTACAATTACTGCATGTATCCAAACAGTTGCGTCCATATTTTCCCCGAGAACATGCTAAAAATAATCAACATTTATTTAGAGAAAGCACGAACATTATTGATAAACGAGGAAATAATGGACTGGGTAGGAAACTATTGTCTTCCAATGGACCATCCACAACTCATAGCAAACGTTTCATATTTAGTAATTGTTGAAAGTTGAACTGCAAGGATCGTGGCTTTCTTCATACACTCTGAACTCAACTACGTCTCGTCCTAATGGTGTACCGGTACATGTATGTTATTATCCCTCACAACCAACACACGTCCTTTCGGAAATGATCTAGCTTCGTTTATTACTTTTTTTTACCTTTACCATCAGCTGGGAAACAATATTTTGAGTTTTCCAATACAGCATGTTTCCTACAGTTTATTCAATATATCCACGAGAGGATGAGAAAACACAAAAATAATAATAGCAAGCAAATGTATTATTGATGAAACATAGTGTCAATTATGCACACATTGACATGCATTTTCTCTAAATTACTGGATTAAAAGATAAACATAAAGTACAAGTCTATACCAAAAATCAGCAATAAGAAGACAAAGCAATATCGGCCAAAAAAAACATGGGGAGTATAAAAGCAAGGTTAGTGAAGATATTAATTTCGTATGATCTCTTCATAAGTTTTTAAGTATCTTTTTTTTGTACAACTATAAAACTATAAATGTAACTTCTATCATTTAAGCAAACTGGTCATCAGCCTGATTTTTTTCCCTGAATTCAACTTTACCACTGGGAACCCTTGGTCCAGTTGATTCTAAGCAGAAACCCCCTATCACGGAAAGCATGATCGGAACTACAAGAGAGCCGACGACCTCAACCATCATTTAAATATCAGATACCACACAATGCCATCGTAAGACATGATAGTGAAACAATTGTCAACTTTGAACCAAAATATAACGGTCATCTGTACTCGAATGAAATAATACGTTTCAACAAGATGTTGATATCTTATGAAACACTTTTTGAAAGGGAAGATTAGACGATTCTGGACTTAATAGTAAAATATTACTTATTGGAAAAGACGTGAATAATAACCAGTGTCACATTTTACGTGTCATATATAGGGAAAATAATATTGTCAAAAAAAAACCACACGAGTTGTACAAAAGAAGAATTAGTGAATATATTAATATTGTATGATTACTTTATCAGTTTGTAATAATCTTTTGTGAGTGTAAAACAATAAATGTAACGTATATATCTTAAAGGAATCATTACGTTACATTATGTATTGATTTTAGATATATTGGTGTTCATGCTCAAATCCATTAAAAATTATGTTTATTAACCATGTTGTTACAGCTGGCTCCATTTAAACAATGACAACTACTCATACATCCTTCTAATATAATAGAAGAAATACACGTTCACGTTTTTACACCCGACTCCATTTACACAATGACATCTACTCTTGCACTCTGCACCAAAGGTATAATAAAAGAGAGAGATATGTGAATGACAATAATAAATGTAACTAGTCAATTCAAAATAACACGATCAGTGTCGACTCTGAAGATATCGAAAACATTAGATGCTCATGCAAATGAGCACCACTTATTTTATCAAGCACACAAAACCCATATCACTGATACACATTAATATAAATTTTAAACTGCTGATACACATTACACGCACATCTCTAAAACTGATACATATAACACACAACTATTTACCAATTTTTCTTTTAATTTCTCTATGTTATTATTGTTACAATTATTAACTTGTAATAGAGAAAGTCAATTTGTACACAATTGTGCCTTTCATTTTCCAAACACTTACACTTCGTATTTGAATGAAATTGAACAGAATGTTGATAACGCAATTTATACATAATTTTGATATTTTTTCTTTGCTCCCAGCTAGTGAAATTGTCAGTGTCAACGAATCGGCCCAGAAACTGGAAGCTATCGGTCAGACTGACGTTCATCGTCTAGAAAATTAAACATTAATATATTGTATACATTATTTAATACCTTGATTACATTTGCCACTCTTCCATCCAGGTATACAGCCTTCTTTACAGACACCAGTTACTGGGTTACACATTTGATGTTTACAATTACTGCATGTATCCCGACAGTTGCGTCCATATTTTCCCCGAGAACATGCTAAAAATAATCAACATTGACTTAGAGAAAGCACGAACATTGTTGATAAACGAGGATATAATGAACTGGGTCTGAAACTGTTTTCTTCCAACGGACCATCTATAACTCATAGCAAACGTTTGATATTTAGTACCTGTTAGAAATGGAACTGCAAGGATCGTGATCTTCTTCATACACACTGAACTCAACTACGTCTCGTCCTAGTGGTGTACATGTATGTAATTATCCTGCACAATCAACACACGCCCTTTCCGAAATGCTCTAGCTTCGTTTATGCCATTTTTTTACCAATAGCGTTAGCTGGGAAACAAGATTTTGAGTTTTCCAATACAGCATGTTTCCTACAGTTTATTCCACATCCCACGGGAGTATGAGAAACGCAAAAATAACTATTGGAGGAACATGTATTATTGATGAAAATAAGTGTTAATCATGCACGCACTGACATGTATTTGTTTTCTAAATTAATGGATTCATTGATAAACATGAAGTACAAGTCTATACCACTGATCAGCAATATGCACTGGAGTTCTTTTCATGTTTAAAAGACCACTAACTTAGGATATGACAAAATCTTTCGATGCACTTTTTGAAAGGGAAGATTAGACGATTCTTGACTTAATAGTTGAATTAGTTTAATAAAATATTACTTATTGGAAAAGACGTGACTAATAACCAGTGTCATATTATACGTGTCATATATACGAAAAATAATATCGCCAACAAAAACACGAGTTATACAAAAACAGAATTAGTGAATATATTCATTTTGTATGATTACTTTATCAGTTTTTGATAAACTTTTGTGAGTATAAAACAATAAATGTAACGTATATCTCTTAAGAGAATCATTACGTTTGATTATTCATTGATTTTAGATAAATGTGTGTTCATGTTCAAATTAATTAAAAATTATGCTTAACCATAAAGTCCAATTCCATAATAGAAATAACTTAAATATACGTTCAGAACATGTGTCTGGTTTCCATCCAGCATCACAATCCCCACGTGGACACTGTTCGTTCACGTTGTTACAGCTGGCTCCATTTAAACAATTACAACTACTCATACATCCTTCTAATATAACAGAATAAATACTTTACCTTTAGAACATGTGTTTGGTTGCCATCCAGAAGCACAATCCCCACGTGGACACTGTCCGTTCACGTTCTTACAACTGGCTCCATTTAAACAATGACAACTACTCCTACATTCTTCACCAAAGGTATTTGAGTCACACGCTGTAATTAGAAAGCATAGTAATAATGAAAAATAAACTATTTGTGAATGAAAAAAAATAACCACAATAATAAAACCAGTATCCTCTGCGAAGATATCGAAAACATTAGATGTTCAAACAAATGACGGCCACTTATTTATCAAACAGACAAAAACGATATCCATACCGCTAATAAACATTAAAAACAATTATAAACCACTGATACACATTAAACACACATCTTATAAAACTGATCAACAATAAAAACAATTATAAACCACTGATTCACATTAAATCCACATCTTAGTAGCTTCCTTGTTAGCATGAACACTCTATCAAATTATGATAGGTACCACTAGCTCTGTAATATTGTATCAACTGAACGGGATATACTGTATATGTAGGTACTGCTGGAATGTTGTTACATATAAAGGATAGTTGATAATCGGAGGATTAAAATCATCTGTTTTGTCGTTTCTTAACCGATCGCCACTGTCAATTTCTAGGTGTATGTCAATATATAAAGCTGACCTTATTGTATATGTGGTATCCCTTATGCTCATTGAAATAGATGCGATGCAAATAATCACTCACATAGCTTAGAAATATTTAGTGAAAGGACATCATCTATAAAGCGGAACGTGAAATCAAAGGATCGAGTTAGCTTCTTTTCGCTTCCTTGAGAAGCCCATGTTTGAGGTCTGTTTTATACGAATAAAGAAAGATGATGGCGAGAATAGAAGCACAATTTGGTACACATATGAATACCGACTGTCTGTTGAAATATACGACCGCAAAACATAGCAACTATGTTGTTAATTAAATGCTTGAACATTTTGATAATATCAATTTCAGAGAACTTTTTGAAAGAACGTTTGTTGCGCAAACAATATATTTCCCTTTCTAAGCAAGATATTTGGATCTACGTTGGCCATTCTTTTCTATGAAGCAAATCTTATCATATTACTCAGCATGTTAGCTAGGGAATAGTTGTGTATTGGGTAGTGAAGTCAAATTATTTAATGTTGTTTCACGTGGAGATGGACCTTAATGTACTGTAGCCTATCTTTAGCTTTTTCAGAATCTAAGTTTCGATTCTCGAACACATGACCAAGTAATTTCGAAGATAAGGATAGACACATGTTCACACATTCCCTATAGGTGTGAAACCTATAATTAATTTCTTAACATTTTCTACTAAATTTGTGTTTTTTCGAGCCTGCCTGGCTATTTTATCTTAAGTTTAACCTTTCTAAGACCATATATTTTCTGAAACGTACATTATTCCTCTACGTTCTGTTAAAATATCAGGGGATGTTTAAAGCCTTGCAGTGAAATGCCATGCTAAGGAAAACACCTACTCTAAAAATAGCTCGGTCATCCCCGGGAAATTCAATATTTATAGGTCATGCATCAAATCCCCCATACAGGTATTCAAATACAACTAAATGCATCAAATTTGGGCTCACAATAATCCTTATATATTTAACTTCAATTATCAATTTTAATTATTCCATTCCATTCAGTATTTGTCACAATACAACAAAGTGAAAGGAACTTTTTTTTAAAAGGGACTACTTTTGTATATGTTCTTAGCTCTGATTGGGGTTGACTTACTGGTTTGACACCTTAAGGTGTGAAACCTATAATTAATTTCGTTAACATTTTCTACTAAATTTGTGTTTTTTCGAGCCTGCCTGGCTATTTTATCTTAAGTTTAACCTTTCTAAGACCATATATTTTCTGAAACGTACATTATTCCTCTACGTTCTGTCAAAATATCAGGGGATGTTTAAAGCCTTGCAGTGAAATGCCATGCTAAGGAAAACACCTACTCTAAAATAGCTCGGTCATCCCCGGGAAATTCAATATTTATAGGTCATGCATCAAATCCCCCATACAGGTATTCAAATACAACTAAATGCATCAAATTTGGGCTCACAATAATCCTTATATATTTAACTTCAATTATCAATTTTAATTATTCCATTCCATTCAGTATTTGTCACAATACAACAAAGTGAAATTGTTTTTTTTTTAAAAGGGAGTACTTTTGTATATGTTCTTAGCTCTGATTGGTTGAATTACTGATTTGACACCTAAAAGAACAGGTTTTGAAGTAGGGCATCAATCAATACACAGTCCATAAGTTGTGGACTATTGACAGTGTACAACTTGTTCTATACACTACTAACTTACGCTTATCACATCTTTGGCCTTTCCATCCTGGTAAGCAGTTAGTACAGCCACCATCGAATCTGCTGCATTTGTTTCCTTCACATTGCCCACACCTTGTCAAACATCTCGGCCCATAATATCCAGTATTACATTCTACAAATCATAGGAGCATAATCCAGGAACCACATAAGGAATATGATGCAAATTCGACACTAACGTGTATTGTGATTAAAAAGATTGCTTAATACACAGAAATATCACACTGTTGGAACACTTTCAAAACCCAATATACACATCGTAAATACAGAGGTAAGACCGATATCCCTTACACATATACATGACCGCTCACATTCCTGGTTTGGTGCAAACATTTCAATAAAGAGTGACGGGGTTAAATCAGTTTTATATGTCCAATCCACCCCTTTTATCAACATGATGTGGTCATGCAAGTGTTCTCCATGTGAGTAATATGTCAATACTCATATATAACTGGGTGAGCGGTGTTGCTATGACAAACGCCCAATTCTTGAACGTATTCATAAAACATTTAATCTTCGTAACACAGACATTGGCATATGTTTAATATTAGTTCTATTAAAGACAGCCGATGACCTCAACCATCTTTTAAATATTAGACACTGCACAAGGCCATCGTTAGACATAGTTAGGAAACTATAGTCAACCTTGAACCAAAATTGTCAGTACCATGTTTCGTCATCTGAACGTAAGTGACACTTCAACAAGTTACTGATATCATCCGACAAACTTTTTGAAATATAAGATTAGACGACTGTTGATATGCTAGTAGAATTAGTTGAATTAAACGTATGCGAGTGGAAAAGACATGAATGTGAGTCTCTTAAAGAAGTTATCAGGATTTGCTAAGTGTAAATTTTACTCACAACTTTCCTTGTAAACCTTTGTGCATATGACATCCAAGTTGAGCTTAAATCTATATTCAATACGCTTTTACCCTTTCTGATTTTACATTGATATGTCGTAAATCTTGGAAGTCGTCATCAGACAAAAACGTTTTAGAAGATATATTGGAACTGTTAATATCATGCTATTTATTTGTGTGTTGCTTAAATTCACAAAATACATTGGTGAAGAAAATATACCATTAATTTATTACATACAATATGTTATACCTTGTGTACATTTGTCACCTTTCCAACCAGGTTTACAACCATACTGACATACACCAGATACTGGGTTACAATTTTTTTGTTCACAATTACTGCATGTTTCACTACAGTTGACTCCATATCGTCCTCCAGAACATGCTAATAATTCCAAAATAATACAGAAATCAAAACTATTATTGATGAAAATTGATGCTTTATAAACAATCAATCATTAGTTCCAAGGATAGTATAATAAGCCGAGTAGTCAGTGTTTCGGTACTGACATTGGTTATTAGATATATTAATGATATAAATTTACGATTCCTAAATGCTGTATGTATTACCAAAAATTATGGTTCGTCTCCATCAGGCATAGGTGACTTTAGCTCTTTTGGTGTTCTTCTACTCAAAAATGTTTGCTTATTATTTGGCTTTCGGAAGCTAATTCCATAAACGTGTCGTTCACACTGAATTTGATATCTACGGTTTATTTCTAAATAAATTAAAGGATGTACCTCGATGTTTTGGTGTATTTCTGCAAATTGTATTGTATTAGTACGATTAAACAAAAGCAATGCTGTTCGATGAATTGAATAAATGAAGCATTGTCAGAATGCACTAAGACGTGACCAAGAGCCATAAATCAATAGAAAACATGATGGAATGTTGCTACATAAATGGAAATTCATAATTGGAAAATTTTCATTGATAATAATCGCGTCGGTGTTGTAGTGGTTAGGGTGCTCACCCCAAGTGTGGAGGGTCGTGGGTTCGCGTCTCGGTTGGGTTAAACCAAAGACTATGAAATTGGTATTGCTACTTCTCCGATCAGCAAACAGCATTAAGGAGTAAGAACAATGACTGATTGACTTGGAATAAAGATAATGTGTCCATGTGGAACGACATGTCTACAGGCGGACTGTTATTTCAGTGAGCTAGCACTACAAAAATCCAACTGCGCGTGCTGGTCTGGTACAGAGCTGACACCATCACCTCATAGAAATGTAACTTGTTCTCGCTTCTGTTGAATTGTCACTTAGATATAATGATAGAGACCAACCGGCTCTTTAGACTTTGTATGAATGACATAGTTCTACAAATAGGTTCTACATATACTACATCGTAATTGTGAGGAATTGTATGTGGTCTCTCAAAGTTTTAGGTGAATTTCGGGGATATAAATACATAGACGGTGTCAATAGAGGCGTTGAACGATACTGTATTGCACGATTATTGAGCGCATAACCACCACCGCACCATCATGACATTCGGTGATTCAAGTACTTAATTATTTTCATATGATCAATAATAATGAAAATGTCAAATATGCTGCGATCAACATTGTCAATAAGATGACTATTGTGGTTTTCGGGACAAAAAGTTGTAAGATTTTGCTTACTGTATATATTTCCGAGTTTCAGCTTATTCCCTTAGGAATGTGACTGTTCAACCTACAATATAATGCAACTAACCACCGAATAAAATAACAAAATAACACTATTCATTTCTATGATAAATATGCTCATTCTGTTTCAGCTGATGTATTAACAGCATGTCGGAATCTGATATACATCATTTGTTTTGGTTAATTTTGCGATTCGATTAAAGTTGGATCAAATTAAACTACTTTAAATCAAATATGATTTCCCAACTGTTTTGCGTTGAACTCAACTGAAACATAAAATATAGAATATATTATTGTTTCTTCAATATCGTAAATTGGGAAATTGTGGTGTCGGGATATTTTGGCGGTTTTCCCTCCGGAGGCATGTGTTTAATTTTGTTTGGTGTGTGTAATTGTGTCACTTTCTCAAATTGATATGTTCACTTTTGGCACCCTCCGAAACAGATGATGTTCTCATTTCGTTAAAAAAACATTTATTTAGAAAAAAAAATCTGATTTCTGCTGTACTTCAAAGGCATCGATAAAGAGGGAGCAAGGCAAACTCACCTAATTGAAAGAATCGGATATGTGCACTGAATTAATATAGGTACCTTGTATGACAATAAACACACTTACTCTTCATGCATTTTTGTCCTATATATCCAGGTGCACATACACAATGTCCTGTCTTTATATCACAAGTTGTTCCGTTACAGTGTGTAGAACAGCTATAGTTACATGCATTTCCATACCTTCCCAAGATGCAACCTACCATAATATAAACTTTATATATATTTGTTTGACGGTTAATTACAATTTTAATTAAATTGACTAATTTGTCTCTTCTTTATCACATCATACTCAACGCCCAAAACATGATACCTATATCGCAGTGTGCTTTGATAGACACAGACATGTATAATAGAGAATCACAGGGCCTTGTATCTCTTACCTAGTAAAGACGATTTAGAAGATTTATTGATGTATCGCTTATTGTTAAATTTTGATGTCCTAGGACTTGGAACCAATTATTAGACAGTAGGCACTGGGACAATCATTAAAATAAAATTTAATCTTCATATACCTCTAAGCTGTTTCATACCATATAGGATCCTATTTCTATTCTTAAGATGATTTTTTGGTTTACTTTACCCATTACACAGGTAGGTATGTGTAAATGTATAATATTACAAAGAAATATAATTTTTGATTTTAGTATCTTTCTTTTGTAGGCCAGTACATGTAAATGTGCTTCAAGTAGGTATACAATAGCAATACAAAAGTAAATTCAAAAAGTGTAATTATAGAATTATACAACGTTTGCCTTTTGATTAGGTCAATGTAAGCTTTTATCGACCAGAAAAAAGGTATATTGTGAGAGGACGAGTCCGAGGCCAATATGCGTTCATCATTCGATGAAACATGCATTGACCAATCTAAGAAAGGTTACAAATGTACGTTGTTTTAATATGAAATCATATTATTTAAAAGTTGTAATTTGAAAATTCATGATAACATTCATATTCAAGAGAAGAACAATGTTATACAAAAGTACCATTAAATTTACAACATTTATAAAGCCTCAGTAAATGTGGCTCTATTAGCTTTGTATGATACGATATTCACCAAAAGTTCATTGACATTTATTTTAAGTGGCAAATCAGATGCCGTATTTCTTTATGTCAACAATGCTGTTAACCGAAGTGTGGAGGAACATTCGATTTTGGTCGAATTTCAGACAAGTATCAAATAAAAAAAAACTAGGTCTGTTGTGTTGCTCATCCTTTTAGATTTCTATGTTGGTTTTTTATTTTTGTTATCTATTTTTGTTATTTGTCTTTCGTCCTGTGTCTTGTAATTATTTAGTAATTTAAGGTTAATAAATGACTATTTGTAGTAAGACACAGTTTATATACGTTTTATAATTAAATCATGTGACATGAATTGACACATTACAAAGTCACAAGACACAAGAAGAAGACAAACAGAGCGAAAAAAAAACAAAAACAAAAACAAAAACAATACAGAAAACTGAAATAATGAGCAACACAAAAATGTTGGACATCACTATACACAAACATACACAAAAAATAATAAGACAAGAGCCCTCCAGCAAACAATTGGAGGTAAAGACGAACCGAACATCGTTCTTATGCGGAAATCGTATCGGACATCACAGCAAGGAACTGATCACGTAAAGAGACATTATAAGAAAACATATAAAACTAAATAAATGAGCACCACGGACCCACACCAAAAATCCGGAGGTGAACTCAGTAACTGGCGAAGGGTAAGCAGTTGTTTCCTCTTATAAGACACCCGCCATGTTTGCAATATAGTATATGCTATTATGATAAACTATTTTCTTTTGTCATATTTAAGTTTAGAAAAAAAGATTTTCAACAGTATTAAACAGTCAATATTTAATCTTACCATATACTTTAACCTCACAAAGTTCAAGTAAAGCCTCTGGCCTGTTCCGTTGATTATAAATTACTACATATCGTCCATGATAGTCACATGTTATATTCTGTAGTGTGTTTGCATAGCCATCTTGTTGTTCGTGAAAACACATATGTCCCCTGTCTGGATGTCGCTCATTAAATGTATCTGATATGTAGATATAAAAACCATCAAGTCTCTTCCCATCAAGTCTGGCATGTCCTAAAATGAGAAGCAAATAACTAAATATTAACATTGTGTGTTTTAAGAGTTACCGTAGTAACTGTATCAACGCAAGAATAATTGTGAAAACTGGTAATTCACACTGCCACACAATCAATACACTCAGTGTTAACGGAAATATACATAACCTTTCCAATTACTGAACTATTTTTTCAACTGCGTTTAAATTTTTAAGATTCTTAAAAGTTTTAAAATAATAGAAATATACAATTAGAGTGTATCCAATGATATATCATTGAAAAATAAAATTGCATAGCTGCACAGTACAATAAATTATAATTTGTTAAAATTTATATTTATTACATTAAACTATGCGGCCATTACAACTTTTTCATGTCAATATTTAAACTTTTTGCTTTTTCGCCCTATAGAATACGTCAGCAAAACGACAGGGTGAATACCCCAAAAGTCCGCATCCGGTTTACATACCTTTTAACATAATACAACAAACAGCATAACTACAAAACATATAAATGAACACATAAAATGTCTTTGGGGAGTGGGGCTAAGTGGTTGTTTTTCTTTATAAAAGCAGATAAATATGATAAAAAAAAACAACATATGTGACATAATGAACATTTCATTTTTCTGTTGAGTTTCTTCTAATTTACTTTGTTATTGTGGAATAAGGTGTTTTCTGATTTCTGTTATATCACTATGATAACATACAAATAAATAATGAAATTCATTTCCTATTAAGGTACATATACTTTTCACAAATTCTATTTTGTTTTATAAGATTTCAGATTTTTAAATGATATCTGTCGAAAGCATGCGAATTTGCATATTCTACAGAACAATATATTTCACATAGAAAATCACCGGATATCTATGATGTAGTTATACTTATAATGTATCTACAATTTAAATGGAAAAGAGCATTTATTTCAAGTGACTTAGCTGTGAGCATTCAGGCCAGCAGTAGAATTTTCTAGAAAAAAAAATGTTTGTAACAGTATATACCTTTGTCGACAAATATAGAAATCAATTGTACTCGCCCTGAAACAGGAATGCTGGTATATTGGCTATTTATCTCCTTCAAATTCAGCTTACCTGTATATTCGAACATTTTAATTTTTTTTTAAATTTATTTCTGTGAATCAGTGCTTTATATTTAAATTTGATTTTCCAACTGTTTGGGGTCATATTGCAAAAATATAAATGTATAACGGGCGAAACTTTCCTCGGTGGAAATTTGTTTTCATGTTGCAGCTTTCCTCATATTCTGAAGTAAATTTCCACTGATGATGGCTGAAAAAAAAACTGAAATGTCTTGTCAAATGGAAAACGGTATTCTCCTAGTAAAATATAACCAGAGGTTTTATTTATATGTATATGCTTCCTCAAGTATAGGACATCATTATGAAAATTCTGAAAGCATTTAAGTTTTTAGCAATTTTTTAGTAATTAATTAATAGCCGAATCCCTGCCCAAATGAATTATGAAAGGAGGTTACACACACAAATAATGACCATATGATATTTTGCGTGTTTAAAAAGGATGATTTTTTTTTTCAAATACGCAATTGAAATGATAAAGTTCCATTCTGCATTAATGACGCCTTTGCTCCGTTAGGTTTATTTCATAGATTTTTGTAGCATTTCCTTGTAACAGCTACCGTTAATTTTATCACACCCTGTCTCTCATATTATGGAGAAGACATGTTTGCTTTCATCATCTCCGTCCGTTACAAAAGCTAGTATTCACAACTGCTCCTACTTTTGAAGTGGAAGTGTTTTCTCAAAACTTTGTATGATATGCAAATTGGCAGATAGTTACCGAATTTATGCCATTTTTGAAGGAGTTATTGCCATCGAAAGTTTGTACTGCCCGCGCAACGCTCCCATCGTTTTAAATGAGAATTTATCAAAACATTGCCATGCTTGTTTTGAACTTTATGGAGATTACCTTATTGGTACCCTATTTGTATCGGAACAATCTTGAAGGAGGTAGTTCCTTTAATATACATGCAACTCGTCCTCATTTTAAATGAGATTTAATCAAAACTGTACATGCATGCTTACTACCATATGAAGAATTCCTATATCGTTATTAAGAGATTATTACAAGATATTTTCCACATTGACCCTGGTATCAGCCCGAGACTCCCATTTCAAGCCCGACGGTGAAGCCGGAGGACTGATATAAGTCGAGGGCTGATACGAGGGACGATATGGAAAATTTCATATCATAATCTATTTATCATATATTTTACATTGACTTTTATATGGCAGAAAAGATTTTTGAACTGACAAATTGCGAAAATAAATCCTTAAGAGAGTTGCCTTTGTTTAACTTGCAAATATTTTTGTTTCGAGTATTGTACAATGACGTTAGAAAGTGTTTGTATAATCTACCCAAGACGTTGACATCTGAATGGAAATTCCTATTCAAGACGACGTATACATTAATTATTTGATGCAAACATTGAACTTACTTACCCATATAACAAGATATTTAATCCAGTGAATTTTGTGTTTTTGTTTTCGTCAATGCAATATATTAGACTGACTACATACTACCCTATTTTTGTAAAACAATTAATGACTGATTTCTGTTTATTTCAATCACATTTTTTTTTATCACAGAATGGTAACAATGCAGTTTTGTTGATCCTATTTGTAATAATGACAGGTTTTTCCCCCAGAAATTCTCATTTATCTGTCTGGTTTAATTTAATTATCTAGAAATTAATTATGCTATAAATTCTGATTATTTCTGTCAAATTAATTATTTTTCTATTCTTCTCTGTGAATATCATTTCAATACACCAAGAAGTAAGGGGTATAGTTGTTATTAAAGCAGCAGTGGAAATGCAAAATAATCTGTCATTTTGTGACTATAGAGAACACTTGTATTTATTTTCCCGGTAAAATCAGCCATTTTCTAGAAAATGGTGGAATTTGAATGGTCAAACATCATATTTTCAAAGTATTTTAAAATACAGTTTGCTTGGCCTACATTCCAGAAAAGGTCATGATCTGTGATGACGATTTCATCAACAAAACGGAAAGGTAAAAAATGCTTGGGAAATACCATCGCTTAAAACATATTTAACAAGCATAATGATCAGGAAAAAAAAGACATTAGTAAAAAGGATATTTCTTACTTGTATGGAATTTATTCAATTCAATCTTGTCTGTTCTAATTTCATCTTGTAATTTTGAAGTTTAAAGGAATTCCCTCTGTGTGTATGTACGCTATGAATATACAGAATGACTTAATCGGTCTCGTGCCACGCGATAATTGTAAATAAAAACAAATGACCGACTTTATTGCATTGCAGAGCAGATGTTACGACACGATTTTTTCTTTGAGACCAAGTTGCAGATACCAGAAGTTAAATTATATATTTAAAATAGCCTAGCTATTATTGGACATGCAAAAACGAACATATTGCAACAAAATATGTGATGACAACTTTTATAAGACTAGTATTCCCCCTTTGATTTTGATAATTTCATCAAAACGTTTCTACACGTAATTCATCTTATTTATTATTTATGAATTTATCAACACTTTGAATGCTTCCTTATTACCATATGTAGATTTACATATCATTAACACATTTTTTGAAGAAGTTTTATTGCTTTTTGAAAAAGCATTCATCATACAGTTTATATTAGATTTCGAAGACGAAGAATATGGTAATGCCAGACATTTAATTAGATCATAAACTGTGCATTGTAAAACAGTGATACTATTGTAGATCGTGTGACAGACATTTTATACTTACTAAGCTTTCTATAATAGATTACAATATTATAAATATTGGCTTGTTGTCCAATATCAAGTCTCCACCATGCCGTTCTTCGATTTTCTGCAGTATGACTACAACTTCCCCCATCCCAGCTCTGATTTATGTTTCCATCTAAAGCTTTTGATGCACTGAAACCTCGGTAACTACCACTTTGTTTGGCAGTACCACCCGGCCTAGCTAAATTTTCTGAAAACATCAAATAAGAAATTTGAAATAGATATTTTTAATGTAAATAGAAGACATGTTATAACTGATGCCTTATTAACAAATGTCATTCTGTGTTTATTATTAAACTATTATTGAAAGAGACTGACACTCTGACGGTTTGTGGATGCATTGTTATTGTTTTGTCAAAGTTCTAATGTTCACCTATATTTATCAATTAATGTTTATGTGTCATGTTTTACTCATTTTCCAGACATTAGTATTATGCATTATATATTTGGTTGTATGTGGGAATTTGTCACATGTAATATATAATCACAAGGTTAGAATGTTTTAAAGTATATGACATCCATATGTGAATGTATTGCAGATGTGTTATGTTTAAAATAATGTCAATTTTAAAGATCAATTGACAAAGGGAATATATAATGCACGCAAAAGTAACACAATGGGAACTGCTACCCTTCCAGAGCACTTTAGTTCACTCCGGTATTTAGTGGGGTTCATTTTGCTGGATCTTTTCTTTTCAGTGTAATGTTTTGTAGATCATTGTTTGTCCTTTTGTATGTTTTTTCTGATGGACATTGCATTGTCTGTCGTTTGATTTACGGCCTCTGATTACCCCTTGGCTTCAAACTTGTTTGTGTTCAAATACATCATTTTGTGACATTTCAAAAGATTATTGTGACATATAAAAATGGCTTTGACCATATTGTCAATACATATAGATAATAATATTGTGTAATATACAATCAGGGAGTTAATTCTAATTCATGTATATTTTCCCTCCACAAATGAGATTGTACTAATACAGAGGTCCATACGTCGGCTTCCCTGTGTGTCTTGGATCATTGTACACACCATGTGTTGCTTAACAAAAAAAAAGATATAATAACAAACAACATCTATGAATGACTTGTATCGTTCATAATGAAACGTTAAGGTAAGACTTAAAAGTTATGTAGATAGTCCCAGTCTTTCCAGTATAAAGGTGGATTTTTACTACGGGTGCGACAGTGATGCGACGAGCAATACAATTGTTGCGATGGAGAAGGAATGCTATTGCGAAATCATTGGTTTTTTTTGTTGCGTCGTCACTATCGTTTTTAGTTCGTGTTGCCTAGTTTTTGATAATATTTTTTTTTATTTCAGATGGCAATTACTCAGCGACGGTAGCGATATCGCTAGAAAGTTAAAATAATTTCAACTCTGCTGCGACAGCTAGCGATGATCCTTTCGAGGAAAATTTTAGCTAGCGATGACGTGCGATGGGGTAGCGATGTTGAAAGCGACATCGCAAATCCGTCGCATCGCTGTCGCACCCGGAGTATAAACCCACCTTCACTTTCTTAAAAAGATAGAATAAATTAAATCTAACTTTAGCATCTAGAGGCAAGTAAAATTATAATAAATGTGACGTCATGTCACTTTTGGTATTATGTCAGTGCATTTGGTGAGTCTTCCAACGTGGCCCCTTTATTTCAACAAACAAGATGTGAGAAACTCTAGATAGGAATGAATCTGACCTCTAGTTAGCTGATGTATATTACTATCACTTTCAAACATTTGACTTAAGACTATAACGTTAGTCTTGTCGAAACAATGGATGTATCTTACCAAAAGCTTCGATCTTGTTGAAAATTAAACTTTGTATGTAAATAAAAGCTGTGAAATACCATTTCATTTCGACTTTTGATCTACAAAGAAAAAAAAAAACGAACGAAAAGTATTATCCCAAATTATTCGAAATATTTTATAGTGTCAGGTAACTAAAATAATCTTCGTATAACAGGATACAAGTATGACAGTATAATATTTTTAGTAAACCAACAGATTTCAATATATTATTATTATCATATATATTTTGCATTTCACGAAATTTGAAGGTATTTTTCTACATTTGTGGATGATGAATTTCTAAAATTATTTACGTGTATTTATTATGATAGGAAATGTTTGATTTATTAAAATTAGCAGTGAATATGATGAAGCTGTCGAGAAATATTCAAATGATGAAATCTTCTATATTTGTCACAATAGGCGACTTAATATTGAGTTGCCATGATATCGATTTGACAAAACTTGATGCAAAAGTCTGCGACAACCTAACTAAAATTTTGCTCATATGGTTCTTGGAATGACCACTTTAAAATATCAAATCTCTCCGTCAACTTAAAACGTATAGCAGTCTGTCTGCAAATAATCAACATTGTACTTCTGTAGACTTATAGACTACTGTGCGGGTGATACCACCGAGAACTAAAGTAAAAGTCCATCGGTAGAGATATCGATACATTGATAGTAATAAACATGTACATATATACTTTAGTGTACGCCTTTCTAGAATAACCTTCACCAGGTACACCCACAGTCGGAAATATGGAGGAGCCAAATAATTCATAATTCTTTGAGAGCAACAATTCCAAAGGACATAAACATGATTACTGCCTGGTAGAAATTAAGGTTTTAATAAGAATTGCATTACTTGGGAAATAACAATAATATATATATCTGATAAATCATGTCAGTGCCGATACTCTGACTACTGAGCTGATGATAGCTTCGGGGACTAAATGTCCACCAACAGAGGTATTGACCAAGTGATACAATTTGTAGTAGAAAGCTTGTACATTTTTTTTATCTTATTTAGCACACTGCACTAGTCTTTGGAGTAGCCTTCATCCGTACCGACAGTCAAAATATTAGAAATACAACATTTTATTCTTTTTTTCAGTCAATATAGAAAGCATTGGGTAAGGTGGTAACATATTGCGTACTTGATTGGATATAAATCTGGTTCCAATGACGAATCATTTCTTTTTACTATTATTATTATTCGTTGTATTACACCATCTCTGAAGGGAAGAAAGACAGGTTAGTGTCTTGAGCTCTTAATACTTTAATTTAAACTACAGTAATTTTGCAACTATTCGACTTTGTTTTGGGAACTGAATTATTTAATAGACAATGGGTCTTGATTCCCGTCTAGGATCTGAGTAAAAGTTGGATGCATGATATTTATTTTTCGAATGAACAACAGTACAGAACGCCAACCCATTAATATACCTAGGCCTCCGTGACAATCGAGTGCATTCATTTGTAGTAAGTAAACAATATTGAACAAATTGAGGGTCTAGAGGAGAGAGAAAATATAAACAATGTCGAATACTGGGGAAAAAACACGGCAACGGCAGCGGTCAGAGAAATGAAAATAAAAAGACATCGGAGGCACCACAAATATCAGAAGTACTAAAGTAGGGATGTGTTGTATGGACAAAATGAAACAATTTATTCTGATTCAGTACTAAGTAATATCCTACAACTGTTGTCCAAAATGAACACAAGATTGAACAGTATTGGGAAAAAAGTAACAAAATCAGTTGATGAACTAGACGAGACCAAAACATCAATTAAGTCTGTAACACAGAACAGTACACANAAATTGATTTGATTTATTGATTGATTTTAGGTGTGTAACGCCACTTTCAGCAATATTTCAGCTATATCATGGCGACCAGTTTTAGTGGTGGAAGAAGCCGATGTACCCGGAGGGAACCACCGACCATGGGCAAGCAACTGGGAAACATAATCACATGCGACTGCGAGTCGAGTTCACCCTTTTTTGTAATTTACAAAGCCAGGGCCGAATCCGCGCCGTATTGGTGATATGCTTGTATGAGTTGTTAGGTAATCCAACAATGAGTTTTAGTGGTGGAAGAAGCCTGAGTACCCGTCGGGAACCACCGAACATGAGCAAGCAAATGGTAAACTTAATCACATGCGACTGCGAGTCGAGTGTACCCTTTTTTGTAATTTACAAAGCCGGGAGCGAACTCACGCCGTATTGGTGATATGCTTGTATGAGTTGTTAGGTAATGAAACTCAATTCCAACCTAACTCATTGAGTCACCCTGGTCCCAACAGAAAATGAAGTAATACTCAAGGAATCAGTAACTTATTAGACGAAACAAAAGAAGCATACAAGGAGAACGAAACCGAAATAATGAAGGTGAAAAGAGAAAATATTGCTGTTAAAGCAAAGTTGTCAGAGATGAAAACTGCTATTAGAATGCTTAAGAACGAGAGAGAGGAAATGTTGAAGGAATCATTATTGGACCTCAAGTGTAGATCGATGAAATACAATCTGGTATTTACTGGTTTGAAGGAAACACCGTATGAGAATACAGAAGAAAAGCTACGTGGTTTCTTAGGACAAGAACTCGGAATCGAACATTGGATAGAATTCGGTAACGTTCACCGATTTGGTCCGAGAAAACCAGTGAATGAAAACATGCGGAAAAAAGGTTATCCGATCTACAAACTGATTGTCGCTCGCTTTATCTATCACAGGGATTTGTCATATGTCCTAGAAAATGCGTAAAAACTGAAGGGGAAACCGCTTGGAATTAACCAACAGTTCCCGCTAGAAGTTG
Organism: Gigantidas platifrons; assembly: GCA_002080005.1. Taxonomy (NCBI): domain Eukaryota; kingdom Metazoa; phylum Mollusca; class Bivalvia; order Mytilida; family Modiolidae; genus Gigantidas; species Gigantidas platifrons. The sequence continues at coordinate 29,296 of MJUT01059432.1, forward strand.
AGAACAAGCGGAAACAACTACATTCAGTGATGAAAAAAGCCCGAGGTAATGGCCACTTTACAGGGATGGTGCGTGACACACTTTATATAGACATTAATCTGTATATTCCAAAAAGCGAAGTGATGGAGGACACAAATGTAATGGAAGTTGCAATGGAAGACCAGCCGTGCAGTCATCAGAATCACCTTCGTATCGACAAACCGGGAAACGTCCACGGGTCAGCTCTACCCCAGATAGCTATTATTAGGAAAACCTAAAGACAAGTAGCGATGATAATAATGTGTTAACTAACTCCTCTGATGAACTAATTTCACCACGGACGAATGATTTAAATAACAGTGAATGTATTTGTACAATTGATAGTTGTTTGAAAACTTGTTATTTATGTTTAAATGCTTGCAAAGATAATGTAGATAATGTTAGACTACTTACGCTCAATTGTTGTAGAAATAAAACAAAACTTAATTACCCAGAATTTATTGAAATGATCAATGACTTTGATATTCTATATTTAGTTGAAGCCAAAGCTGATGATTGTGATATTATAAATATCCCACCAGAAAATTCTAAATATGCGTCGATTGATGCTTTAAGTGATATTGAAAATGAGTTTCAAAACAATTATAAATATTTTTGTCTACATGGTGATTTTAATAGCAGGACTTCAAAATAACCCGATGTTATTGATTTTGAAAGAGAATCAGGTAACGATGAGAATGTTGAACATTTATTTATGGATACAAGTAATGGATATATGTTGAAAGAATTAGGTATTCCCCTAAGACGGGCTAATGCAGATAAGGTTATAAACCAGTATGCTAGAAAATTGTTAGATGTTTGTAAATATAATGATGTGTTCATTTTAAATGGTAGAATATGTGAGGACAAAGATATTGGTAAATTTACATGTAAAAATGTTGGTGTTGTAGACTATACCATTACATCTCCAGAGTACTTAAAGCGTATTACTAATTTACAAGTGTTAGAATTTAGTAAACTTCTTTCAGATGTCCATTGCCCAATATCAATTTTTATAGATCATGTTAAACAATATTTATGTATGAGGTAATCGCCAAACATTATAGGTGACGATAACGTATATAAAAACGACGCATGTGGGACAATTCTGAAAATGTCCTTTTTCTTGAAAATCTAGACTTAGACCTTATGAATGACTTAGAGAATTCTGTGAATAATCTCAGTCCGGAAAATTTTTCACAAGCCGAACTTGATAATTGTGTTGAAAAGCTCAGTAAACCTTTTACAACTTCAGCTATGACAACTTTTGGAATTAAGAGATCGAGAAACATAAGAGAGAAAAAGAGTAAAGAAAGTGTATCTGAAAAGCCTTGGTCCGGATTAGACTGTAAAAATGCTAGACAAAATTATAGAAAATAATTATAAAAAGAGTAAACATAAGAGAAATAAAACAGAATCTTCAAAATTAGAAATGAAGAAGGCAGACAAGAGTATAAAAAGCTGCTCGACATAAGTATCGTTCATCATAGGAAAAAGAAATGAGACAAAAGATGAAGGAATTAAGGTAGAACAATAGTAAAGAATATTGGAAAATATTGAATTCAGGTTGTCGTAAGAAGCAGCCAAATATTTCTATTAGCTCACTTTTTGACTTTTTCAAAAAAATAGATGAACCTTCTCATAACATGGATAATGATCATGATCTCCTGGATATAGAACCTCATTTTATAAATACCCCAAATATTGAGATGAATGCAGAAATTACCGCAGATGAGATATAAAAGTATATCAAAGATTTAAAACCCGAGAAGGCAAGTGGCGATGATAATATAATAAATGAAAATATAAAATCATCAGCACATTTGCTGATACCAATCTATGCTAAATTGTTTAATTTTATATTCGATTCAAGTAAAGTACCGGGTACATGGCAATCAGGAAATAGTATCCCCATATTGAAAAACAAGGGGAAACCTGTTGATCCTAAAAATTATAGACCAATTTCGATTTTGAGCTGGCTAGGGAAACTTTTTACCTCTATGCTTAATAAAAAATTGAATGCTTACTCAGACGAATTTTTGTTGATCAACAAAAGCCAAGTAGGTCTTAGACATGGGTATTCGACCAATGATGATATATTTTCTTTGTACTCATTATTTGAACTTTTAACATTGAAAAAGAAAAAAAAAATGTTCTGTGTATTCATAGATTTTGAAAAAAAGCTTTCGATACTGTTTGGAGAGAGGGTTTAAGGTATAAATTAATCATGAATCATATTAATGGTGAAATGCACAATTCGAAATCTAGAATTACGTATGATAATGAATTTTCCGAATTTTTACATGTGGGAACGGAGTCAGACAATGAGATTCCTATATCCTTTCTTATTTTCTTTCTGCTTAAATGATTTGGAAACATTTTTAGATCATAATAATACAACTGGTTTGAAAACTTTATCTGATGAATTAGAACAATATCTGGCTTATTATGCTAAATTATTTGTGATTATGTATGCTATTAAATGATATTGTTCTTTTGGCAAAATCTGCAAGTAATTTACAAAATAGGTTGGATCTATTCCAGGAATACTGTATCAAGTGGAAACTTAAAGTAAATATAAACAAAACAAAAATTATGATTTTTTCTAAGGGTAGATTGCCAAGAACCATTCATTTTAAGTATGAGGATAAGGAATTCGAGATTGTAAAAGATTTTTTGTATCTTGGGATAAAATTCAGCAGGTCAGGGTCATTTAGTAATGCTAAAAAAGAAATGGTGAACAGGGGAACTACAGCTATGTATGAGTTACTAAAAAGGGGCATATTTCATAATTTATATATACAATGTCAATTAGAACTATTTGACAGTATGGTCAAGCCAATAATACTTTATGGGTGTGAAACTTGGAGGATTTGGAAATAACGAAATTATTGAAAGGCTACATTTGAAATTATGTAAGCCACTTCTGCATCTAAAAACTTCAACTCCCGATTATATGGTCTACGGTGAACTAGGAAGAAATTCCATCAGAATTAATATTAAAGTTAGAATGATAAATTTCTGCTGTAAAATTATTATGGGGAAACAAAGTAAAATTTCTGACATATGTTATAAATTACTTTATAAATAACAATAATTGTATAAGAGATGGATTATAGATAAACAATATCCAGGATATTTTAGATAAGGGTGGTGTATCATATATGTGGCTATACCAGTATTGTATATAAGAAAAATGGTTGTGTAATGACGTTAAGATGAATTTAATAGATCAATTTAAACAGACTTGGAGTACATCTGTAGATAATTCACCTAAGGCTTTGAATTATAGATTATACTGAAAGGGGATATCGTTTGAAAATTATTTGGAAATTTTGAAGGATAAGGACTTATTCTTACTTTGTCGTTTCCGTATCTCTAAGCACACACTTCCTATTGAAATCGGTCGGCGGCAAAACATAAATCGAGAGAATAGAGTATGTATTTTGTGTCAGGCTATGGAGTCGGGAGACGAGTTTCATTATTGGTTCGAATGCACTGAATTTATACAGGACAGAGCCAGATTGATTCCCCAAAAATACAGATGTAGTCCAAATACTGTAAAATATTGTGCCTGGATGTGTTCAAATTTTGTGGTTGAATTATGTAAATTCATTAGAATAGCTAAGAGTAAAGTATGTCCTTAGGTAGCGATTGAGTTGATATTGATTTGTTTACTTCCTTTCGGAAACTGATGTAAATATGTTTGTATTTTTGATATTGATCTCTTTACCATGTAACATGGTTATGAGAAATAAATATATACTATTGATTATATCTCATCTGTATCGTGGCGTGTAATTAACATTAAAATTAAACAATGAAATATGACTTACGACATTACGCATATCAATCTAAATACGTCTTTTAGAAATTGATACATGGCCTAGTCTGAATGAAATATTGAAATCAATGTACATTAACCATACCCGAAGTGAGCAGTTATACGATCTTTAAACTTCCGAAATGTTTTGCCTTGTGGAAAGTAAGCGTATATAGGGTCAACACATGTAAGTAGCTGTTAACATAAGATTGAATGAATATGGTTATGGACACGAATAAGTTAAATAAAGGGAAAAGAGATGAAATAATAAAGTAATTGTAGTGAAAATAAATATATAAGCAGAAAGTTAAAAAGGGAGTGGAAATTCCAAGCCACGAGCGCCTGTGGCATTCGATTTTAATTTTTTTTCTCCCAAAGATTTTTAAATTATTTATCTTTCAAATATCTTGACTATGAGTGTACCTTATGAATGTGTATTAGATTG
>MJUT01059432.1:65048-77730 GCA_002080005.1 Gigantidas platifrons
GAAATTGTCAGTGTCAACGAATCGGCCCACAAACTGGAAATTATCGGTCAGACTGACTTTCTTCGTGTAGAAAATTAAACATTAATATATAGTATACATTATTTAATACCTTGATTACATTTGCCACTCTTCCATCCAGGTATACAGCCTTCTTTACATACACCAGTTACTGGGTTACACATTTGATGTTTACAATTACTGCATGTATCACGACAGTTGCGTCCATATTTTCCCCGAGAACATGCTAAAAATAATCAACATTGATTTAGAGAAAGCACGAACATTGTTGATAAACGAGGATATAATGAACTGGGTCTGCAACTGTTTTCTTCCAATGGACCATCTATAACTCATAGCAAACGTTTGATATTTAGTAACTGTTGGAAATGGAACTACGTCTCGTCCTAATGGTGTAAATTTATGGAATTATCCTGCACAATCAACACACGCCCTTTCCGAAAGCTTCGTTTATGGCATTTTTTACCAATAGCGTTAGCTGGGGAACAAGATTTTGAGCTTTCCAATACAGCATGTTTCCTACAGTTTATTCCACATCCCACGAGAGTATGAGAAACGCAAAAAGAACTATTGCAAGAAAATGTATTATTGATGAAAATAAGTGTTAATCATGAACGCACTGACATGTATTTTTTTCCAAATTAATGGATTCATTGATAAACATGAAGTACAAGTCTATACCACTGATCAGCAATATGTACTGGGGTGGTGTTCATGTTTAGAAGACCATTAACTTAGGATATGACAAAATCTTTCGATGCACTTTTTGAAAGGGAAGAGTAGACGATTCTTGACTTAATAATTGAATTAGTTAAATAAAATATTACTTATTGGAAAAGACGTGTGAATAATAACCAGTGTCACATTATACGTGTCATACATACCTTGGATCGTATAAGTTTACACTACGCACGAAACGCAAACGAACGAAAAACGCAAACGAAACGAACGGAAAATGTACGAACGCTTCACACGAACGACACGAAAAACGCACGATATACGAAACGAACACACGATACACGAAGCAAACGCACGATACTCGAAACGAACGCACGATACACGAAGCAGACACACGATACACGAAACAAACGAACGATACACGAAACGAACGCATGATACACGAATAGTATCGTGTTATCATTTGAATGACTTTTGTGGAAATTCGTGTGATTAACTTCTGTAATCTTATATTTTATAAGCAAGTTATTAAAATAAATGATAGATTAGTCGGTAAAGTAATAGGATAATACAATTTATATTAAATAGTTTATATTACCTATGTGTTTAATGATTATATTTATGATTAACTTTTAAATCTCATATATTTTACTTCCAAATATGACTTTCTATTTATATAATTTAAACAAAATTATATTTATTTAATTATATAATTATACAGAATTTATATTTATAAATTATACAATTATACAGAATTAATATTTATAAGTATTCGAATTCTGAATTGACAATTTCAACCAGACATAGGTGTATCAGTTATTTTCTCGATTAAACTGTCCTAGAGGCATGTGGCTTTAAAAGGTCAAATAATTGTTAATTAGAATGAAATTACAAATGTAAGAGTTGACATTCACACCTGCAGTGCATGCATTTCCCAGGTGAAACTGCCAGAGGCGTTTGTTTACATACATGTAAATGATTTCTTGTTTATTTGTCCTAGAGTCAATTATAGAAAAAAATGCATTTATTAAATATGTTTTCCCTTATTGTACAAAATTACTGGTACATGTAAATAAAGGAAATACATGTTTGTAGATGTAAAATTTTGTTTACAGTTTAATTAATTTTTTTTTAGTAATAGTAAGATTGAAATTGTAGTCATTATTTTAAAGTGGAAATCGTAGCGTGGGTTTGTTTCGTGTATCGTGTATCGTTCTTTTCGTGTATCGTTCGTTTCGTGTATCGTTCGTTCGTATTTCGTTTCGTGCATTAGTCTAATTAAACTGGTGAACAATACACGAACCGAAAGAACAAATTACACGCACGAAACGCAAAAGAACGGAAAACGAAAAACGAACGAACGATACACGCAAACGAAACGAACGGAAAACGCAAACGATACGAGCTATCTGTTAAGTTAAACGATCCAGGGTCTGTATATAGGAAAAATAATATTGTAAAAAAACACGAGTTGTACAAAAGAGAATAAGTGAATATATTAATATTGTATGATTACCTTATCAGTTTTTAATAATCTTTTGTGAGTATAAAACAATAAATGTCACGTATATCTCTTAAAAGAACCAATACGTTTGATTATTAATTGATCTTAGATAAATTTGTGTTCATGTTTAAATCCATTAAAAATTATGCTTATCAACCATAAAGTCCAATTCCATAATAGAAATAGCATAAATATACTTTCAGAACATGTGCCTGGTTTCCATTCAGAATCACAAGCCCCACGTGGACACTGTCCGTTCACGTTGTTACATCTGGCTCCATTTAAACAATGAAAACTACTCCTACATTCTTCACCAAAGGTATCTGTATCACACACTGTAATTAGAAAGCATAGTAATGAAAAATAAGCTATTTGTGAATGAAAATAATAACCAAAATAATAAAACCAGTGTCCACTCCGAAGATATCGAAAACATTAGATGTTCAAACAAATAACGGCCACTTATTTATCAAACAGACAAAGACGATATCCATACCGCTGATAAACATTAAAAACAATTATAAACCATTGATACACATTAAACACACATCTATAACACTGATCAACAATAAAAACAATTATAAACCACTGATTCATATTAAACATACATCTTTGTAGCTTGCTTGTTAGCAGGAACACTCTTTCAAATTATGATAGGTACCACAAGCTCTGTAATATTGTATCAACTGAACGGGATATACTGTATATGTAGGTACTGCTGGAATGTTGTTAAAGGAAAGTTCATAATCGGAAGATTAAAATCATCTGTTTTCTCGTTTCTTCACCGATCCTCACTGTTTGTCTGGGTGTATGTCAACATAAAAAGTTGACCTTATTGTATATGTGGTATAACTTATGCTCATAGAAATAGGTGCTATGCAAATAATCACTCACAAAACTTAGAAATATTTAGTGAAAGGACATCATCTATAAAGTGGGACGTGAAATCAAAGGTTAGCTTCTTTTCGCTTCCTTGAGAAGCACATGTTTGAGGTCTGTCTTATACGAATAAAGAAAGATGCTCGCGAGAATAGAATCACACTTTGGTACACATATGAATGCCGACTGTCTGTTGAAATATACGACCGCAAAACATAGCAACTATGTTGTTAATTAAAAGCTTGACCATTTTGACAATATCAATTTCAAAGAACTTTTTGAAAGAATGTTTGTTCCGCAAAAATATATTTCCCTTTCTAAGCAAGGTATTTGGATCTACGTTGGTCATTCTTTTCTATGAAGCACAGGAAAACTTATTATATTACTCAGCATTTTAGCTTAGAGTAGGGAATAGTTGTGTATTGGGTAGTGAAGTCAAATTATTTAATGCTGTTTCACGTGGAGATGGACCTTAATCTACTGTATCCTATCTTTAGCTTTTTCAGAATCTAAGTTTCGATTCTCGAGCACATGACTAAGTAATTTCCAAGATAAAGATAGACACATGTGCACACATTCCCTATACGAACAGGTTTTGAAGGAGGGCATCAATCAAGACACAGTCCATAAGCTGTAGACTATTGATAATGTACAACTTGTTATATACACTACTAACTTACGCTTATCATATCTTTGGTCTTTCCATCCTGGTAAGCAGTTAGTACAGCCACCATCGAATCTGCTGCAATTGTTTCCTTCACATTTCCCACACTTTGTCAAACATATCGGCCCATAATGTCCAGTATTACATTCTGCAAATCATAGGAGCATAATCCAGGAACCACAGAAGGAATATGATGCAAATTCGACACTAACGTGTGTATTGTGATTAAAGAGAATGCTTAATACACAGAAATACCACACTGTTGAAATACTTTCAAAACCCAATACTAGTATACACATCGTAAATACAGAGGTAAGATCGATATCCCTTACACATATACATGACCGCTCACATTCCTGGCTTGGTGCAGACATTTCAATAAAGAGTGACGGGGTTAAATCAGTTTTATATGTCCAATCCACCCCTTTTATTAACATGATGTGGTCATGCAAGTGTTCTCCATGTGAGTAAGATGTCAAAACTCATATATAAGTGGGTGAGCGGTGTTGCTATGACAAACGCCCAATTCTTGAACTTATACATAAAACATTTGATCTTCGTGACACACACATTGGCATATGTTTAATATTAGTTATATTAAAGACAGCCGATGACCTCAACCATCTTTTAAGTATTAGACACTGCACAAGGCCATCGTTAAACATAATAAGGAAACTATAGTCAACTTTGAACCAAAATATAATTGTCAATACCATATTTCGTCATCTGAACGCAAGTGACAGAATACACTTCAACAAGTTGTTGATATCATCCGAGAAATTTTTTGAAATATAATATTAGACGACTGTTGATATGCTAGTAGTATTCGTTGAATTAAACGTGTGCGAGTGGAAAAGACATGAGTGTGAGTCTCTTAAAGAAGATATCAAGATTTGCTAAATGCAATTTTTACACACAACCTTCCATGTAATCCTTTGTGCATATGACATCCAAGTTGAGCTTAAATCTATAGTCAATACGCTTTTACCATTTCTGATTTTACATTGATATGTCGTAAATCTTGGAAGTCGTCATCAGATAAAAACGTTTTAGAAGATATATTGGAACTGTTAATATCATGCTATTTATTTGTGTGTTTCTCAAATTCACAAAATACATTGGTGAAGAAAATATACCATTAATTTATTTCATACAATATGTTATACCTTGTGTACATTTGTCACCTTTCCAACCAGGTTTACAACCGTACTGACATACACCAGATACTGGGCTACACATTTTGTGTTCACAATTACTGCATGTTTCACTACAGTTGACTCCATATCGTCCAAAAGAACATGCTAATAATTCCAAAATAATACAGAAATCAAAAGTATTATTGATGAACATTGATGCTTTATAAACAATCAATCATTAGTTCCAAGGATATTATAATACGTCCAGTAGTCAGTGTTTCGGCACTGACATGGTTTATTAGATATATTAATGATATAAATTTACGGTTCCTAAATGCTGTAATTATTACCAAAACATATGGTTCGTCTCCATCAGGCATAGGTGACTTTAGCTCTTTTGGTGTTCTTCTACTAAAAAATGTTTGCTTATTATTTGGCTTTCGGAAGCTGATTCCATAAACGTGTCGTTCACACTGAATTTGATATCTACTGTTTCTTTCTAAATAAATTAAAGGATGTACCTCAATTTTTTGGTGTATTTCTGCAAATTGTATTGTATTAGTTCGATTAAACAAATATGCAATGCTGTTCGATGAATTGAATAAATGAAGCATGGTCAGAATGCACTAAGACGTGACCGAGAGCTATAAATCAATAGAAAACTACAAAACACAATTCTTAAAGTATCTTTTCAGCTGTTATACGTGTACTTCATATAATTTTTTTTTGTTTTGTTTATGGTGTTTTACACCACTTTCAAAAATATTTCAGTTATATCGTGGTGGTCAGTTGTATTGGTGGAACCGCAGAAAACCAACGATATAACGCAAGTCACTGACAAACGTTATCAAATAATGTTGTATCGAGTACACCTTGCCATGAACGCAGTTCCAACTCACAATATTAGTGGTGATAGGCATTGATTGCATAGGAAGTCGTAAAGCCAACTACCATACGATCACGAACACGACAGTCCCTTCCATATGATGGAATGTTGCTACATAAATTCATAATTGGAAAATTGAAATAATAATTTTTCATTGTTATTTTAAAGGATGATAATCGCGTTGGTGTTGTAGTGGTTAGGGTGCTCACCCCAAGTGTGGAGGGTCGTGGGTTCGCTATTCGGTTGGGTTAAACAAACGACTATGAAATTGGTATTTCTACTTCTCCGATCAGCACAACTTTTAGGTGAATTTCGGGGATATAAATACATAGGCGGTGGCAATAAAGGCGTTAAACGATACTGTATTGCACGATTATTGTGCGTATAACCACCATCGCACCATCATGACATTCGGTGATTCAAGTACTTAATTCTTTTATCGGTAATTTGTTAGTTTCCTTTGATCTTTACTACCCGATAAATTTAGTAACAACGTTACCACCGACTCGTGATACAAGAAATTATCAGCTGTTGGTCATTTGTCATGTGCGGTCTAACATGACGTCACTAAACCTTTCATTTAAAAAAAAAAGATCAAAACACAACAATAAAAAAATCACAAAGTTCGAGCTCATAAGATATGGACCTGATAATCCTTGTCTTGCGAAAAAAATACTAATAATTAATATCTCATATGATCAATGATTAAGAAAATGTCAAATATGCTGCGATCAACATTGTCAATAAGATGACTATTGTGGTTTTCGGGACAAAAAATTGTAAGATTTTGCTTACTGTATATATATCCGAGTTTCAGCTTATTCCCTTAGGAATGTGACTGTTCAACCTACAAGATAATGCAACTAACCACCGAATAAAATAACAAAATAACACTATTCATTTCTATGATAAATATGCTCATTCTGTTTCAGCTGATGTATTAACAGCATGTCGGAATCTGATAGACATCATTTGTTGTTGGTTAATTTTGCGATTCGATTAAAGTTGGGTAAAATTAAACTACTTTAAATCAATTATGATTTCCCAACTGTTTTGCGTTGAACACAACTGAACATTAAATATAGAATATATTATTTTTTCTTCAATACCGTAAATTGGGAAATTGTGGTGTCGGGATATTTTGGCGGTTTCCCCTCGGGAGGCATGTGTTTAATTTTGCTTGGTGTGTGTAATTGTGTCACTTTCTCCAATTGATATGTTCAATTTTGGCACCCTCAGAACCAGATGATGTTCTCCTCTCGTTAAAAACCCGTTTATTTAGAAAATAAAATCTGATTTCTGACGTACTTCAAAGGCCTCGATAAAGAGGGAGCAAGGCAAACGCACCTAATTGAAAGAATCGGATATGTGCACTGAACTAATATAGGTACATTGTATGACAATAAACACACTTACTCTTCATGCATTTTTGTCCTCTATATCCAGGTGCACACACACAATTTCCTGTCTTGATATCACAAGTTGTGCCATTGCAGTGTGTAGAACAGCTATAGGCACAGGCATTTCCATACCTTCCCAAGATGCAACCTACCATAATATAAACTTTCTATATATTTGTTTGAAGGCTAATTACAATTTTAATTAAATTGACTAATTTGTCTCTTCTTTATCACATCATACTCAGCGCCCAAAACCTGATATCTATATCGCAGTTTGTTATGATAGACACATAAATGTATACTAGAGAATCACCGGGCCTTGTATCTTTTACCTAGGAAAGACGATTTAGAAGATTTATTGATGTATTGCTTATTGTTAAATTTTGATGTCCTAGGACTTTGAACCAATTATTAGACAGTAGGTACTGGGACAATCATTAAAATAAAACTTAATCTTCATATATCTCTAAGCTGCTTCATGCCATATAGGATCATATTTCAATTCTTAAGATGATTTTTTGGTTTAATTTACCCATTACACAGGTAGGTATGTGTAAATGTATAATATTACAAAGAAATATAATTTTTGATTTTAGTATCTTTCTTTTGTAGGCCAGTACATGTAAATGTGCTTCAAGTAGGTATACAATAGCAATACAAAATTATAGAATTATACAACTTTTGCCTTTTGATGAGGTCAATGTATGCTTTTATAGACCAGAAAAAGGTATATCGTGTGAGGACGAAGTCCGAGGCTAATATGCGTTCATCGTTCGATGCATTGACCAATGTAGAAAAGGTTACAAATGTACGTTGCTTTAATATGAAATCATATTATTTAAAAGTTTTAATTTGATAATCTCTGATATCATTCATATTGAAGAGAAGAAAAATGTCATACAAAGGGGCCATTAAATTTACAACATTTATAAAGCCTCAGCAAATGTGGCTCTATTAGCATTGTAATATACAAAATGCACCAAAAGGTCATTGACATTTATTTGAAGTGGCAAATCGGATGCGGTATTTCTTTATATCAACAATGCTGTTAACCGAAGTGTGGAGAACAATTCGATTTTGGTCGAATTTCAGACAAGTTTCAAATAAAAAAAACTAGGTGTGTTGTGTTGCTCGTCATTTTAGATTTCTATGTTGGTTTTTTATTTTTGTTATATACGTATTATAATTAAATCATGTGACATGAATTGACACATTACAAAGTCACAAGACACAGGACGAGGACCAAAAAAAAAAGAAAAAGAAAAAAAAAACAATACAGAAAGCTCAAAAGATGAGCAACAGAAAAAATGATGGATATCACTATACACAAACATACATAAAAAATAATAAGACAAGAGCCATCCTATAAACAACTAGATGTTAAGACGAACCAAACATCGTTCTTATGCGGAAATAGTATGGGACATCACAGCCACGGAACTGAGCACGTAAAGAGACATCATAGGACAACATAAAAAACTAAATAAATGAGCACCACGGACCCATACCAAAAATCCAGAGGTGAACTCAGTAACTCGCGAAGGGTAAGCAGTTGTTTCCTCTGATAAGACACCGCCATGTTTGAAATATAGTATATGATATTATGATAAACTATTTTCTTTTGTCATATTTAAGCTTAGAAAAAAAAGATTTCCAACAGTATTAAACAGTCAATATTTAATCTTACCATATACTTCAACCTCACAAAGTTCAAGAAAAGCCACTGTCCTCTTCCGTTGATTATAAATTACTACATATCGTCCATGATAGTCACATGTTATATTCTGTAGTGTGCTTGCATAGCCATCTTGTTGGTCGTGAAAACACAGATGTCCCCTGTCTGGAAGTCGCTCATTAAATGTATCTGATATGTAGATATAAAAACCATCAAGTCTGGCTTGTGCTAAAATGAGAAGCAAATTATTAAATATTAACATTGTGTGTTTTAAGAGTTACCGTAGTAGCTGTATCAACACAAGAATAATTGTGAAAACTGGTAATGCACACTGCCACACAATCAATAAACTCAGTTTTAACGGTAATATATATAACATTCCCAATGACTGAACTATTTTTCAACTGCGTTTTTGTTACCATGAAATTATTTGTTAAGATTCATAAAAAGTTTTAAAATCATAGAAATAGTTCTAGATATTCACTGAGATATCATTGAAAAATAAAATTCCATAGCAGCACAGTTCAATAAATTCTAATTTGTGAAAAAAATATATTTAGTATATTAAATTATGCTTGGCAAGGTCAGCAATTTTGTTTAGATTTGATCAAAAATATAATATGTGTGACATGATTAACTTTTTATTTTCCTTAGTGGTTTCTAATGTAATATGTTATTTTGCAATAAACTGGTTTTTTTCTGTTATATCCCGATGATAACATACGAAAAAATAATGAAATTCATCACCTATTGAATTACATATACTTTTCACAAGTTATATTTTGCTTTAGAATATTTCAAATTTTTAAACGATTTTTGTCTAAATCATACGAATTTGCATATTCTACAGAACAATATATTTCATAGGATATATATGATGTAGCAATATTTATAATGCATTTACTATTTAAATGGGAAAGGACATTTATTTCAGGGGATATAACTCTGAGCATTCAGGCCAGTTGTAGAATATTTTAGATAAAAAACAATATTGTAACAGTGTAGACGATTTACTTATTACATCCATACTACTATACGCATAATGTATCATGGATCGCTATGTTGGGCACACACAGTAGAAATTTGTAGAATAGTGACGTCGCATTGGACACCAAATAAGATAGTCAAGATTTTTTTTGCATTTTAGTGTCGACATTTACAAAATGTAGCAATGCTTTTCATACATGAGCTTCCAATACAATAAATGTACTTTATCGACAAATATAAAACTCAATTGTACTCGTATTGAAACAGGAATGCACGTATATTGACTTTTTATCTTCTTCAAATTCAGATTACCTGTACATTTGGACATTTTGGATATTTTTGATATTTCTGCTCTTCGCTGCTTTGTATTTTAAATTTGATTTTCCAACTGTTTGTGGTCAGGCACCCATGACATCGTTTATTGAACAAATATACATGTGCATCGGTGCAAAAGTTTGAAGATATCAATAGTGTAGTCAGAAGCCGTAGATCGAAGAAGAACTAACAATACAATATCATAGTCACCATTGATATTAATATATCAGGCACATATTCTGTATTTGTCTTGCATCCTTCTTAAGCTTGCTGATATATATGTAGTCAGTTCAATATGTTCTACGTTCAAATCAGCAGATAAACTATCATCATGATTAGCATACATAAAATATATTCCATCTGTCAAGATGTTTCAGCTGTCGGTGTCGATATCTTCAGTGGACATGTGTTTCAAGTTGCAGCTATCCTCAGATTTTCACATAAATTTCCACAGAGGATGGCTGAACAAACAGCGTAAACGTCTTGACAAATGGAATAGAGTATGTGCATAGTAAAATCAAACAAGAGGTTTTACTAAATTTATATGTTTCCTCAAATATAGGACATCATTATGAAAAACAAATTCTGAAAACATTTAAGTTTTTAGCAATATCAAATAGCTATTTACAACCCGAATCCCTGTCCAAATGGATTCTGAAAGGGCGTTACATACACAGAAAAATAGCCATATGATATTTTGCGGGTTTAAACAGGATTATTTTTTCAAACACGGAATTGAAATGATAAAGTCACATTCTGCATTAATGACGCCTTTGCTTCATTAGGTTTATTTCGGAGATTTTTGTAACGTTTCCTTCTTACAGCTACCGTTAATTTCATCGCACCATGTCCCTCCTAGCATGGAGAAGATATTTTGCTTTCATCATCTCTGTTCGTTGCAAAAGTTAGTACTCACAACTCCTCCTATATTTGAAGTGGAAGTGTTTTCTCAAAATTTGTATGATATGCAGATTGACACATAGTTACCAATTTATGCCATTTTTGAATGAGTTATTGCCATCGAATGTTTGTACTTCCCGCGCAACGCTCCCATCGTTTTAAATGAGAATTTATCAAAACATTGCCATGCTTGTTTTGAACCTTATGGAGATTACCTTATTGTTACCCGATTTTTATCGGACCAATCTTGAAGGGGATATTTCGCTTTATATACATGCAACTCGTCCTGTATTTAAATGAGATTTACTCAAAACTGTGCATGCATGCTTACTACCATATGAAGATTCCCATATCGTTATCATTTTGTATAGGACTAGTATTCCCCCTTTGATTTTGATAATTTCATCAAAACGTTTGTGCACGCAATTCATCTTATTTATCATTTAGGAATGCCTCAAAACTTTGCATGCGTCCTTATTACCATATGTAGATTTACATATCATTATCACAGTTTGATCGAATCATTTTTTAAGAAGTTGTAATGCCTTTTGTTTTAAAAACAATCCCCGTACAGTTTAAATTATCTTTTCTTAAACGACGAAGAATATGGTAATGCCAGACATTTTATTATATCCTAAACTGTGAATTGCAAAAACAGTGATACTATTGTAGATCATGTGATTGTGACATGGGTCTAGACACACATTTTATACTTACTATCATTTCTATAAATAAATTACAATATTATGAATATTGACTTGTTTTCCAATATCAAGTCTCCACCATGCCGTCGTTCGACCTGGTGCAGTATGACCACAACTTTCCCCATATCAGCTCTGATTTATGTTTCCATCTATAGCTTTTGTTGCATTGAAACCTTGGTAACTACCACTTTGTTTGGCAGTGCCTATATCAGCTAAATTATCTGTCAACAACCAATATGAAATTTGAACTAGATATTTTTTAATGTAAAAACTGAAGTCAAAATAGAAGACATGACTTCTCATTAACAAAAGTCATTCTCTATTATGGATTGTATATATTTGCTTTGTGAAAGTTCTAATGTGTACCTCTATTATTTATGAGTTAATGTGCATGCGTCAGGCTTTACTCAGACTTACTTTTTTCAGACACTGCCATTATGCACTATGTATTTGGTCGTATGCGGGAATTTGTCACGTGTAGTATATAATCATAAGATCAGAATGTTTTAAAGTATATATTATCTAGTTGTAAATGTATTGCAAATGTGGTATGATGTCAATTGTAACGATCAGTTGACGGAAGGGCTATATAATGCATGAGGTTTAATAACAAGAGTCACACGACATGCGCCACTAGTCGAGCAGGAACTGCTACTCTACCAGAGCACATGAGTTCACCCCCACTGTTAGTAGGGTTCGTGTTTGTCGATCTTCACTTTTCTGTGTAGTGTTTTGTAGATCATTGTTTGTCCTTTTGACCTGTTTTCTTATGACCATTGTGTTGTCTGTCTTTCTTAGATTTACGGCTTCTGATTAACCTTTTGGTATCTTCAAACTGTTCTTGTTCGTGTTTTATCTACATAATTTTTGGACATTTCAGAAGATTATTTTGACATATAAAGATGGCTTTGACCATATTGTCAATACATATAGGTA
>MJUT01059432.1:110387-122809 GCA_002080005.1 Gigantidas platifrons
CAATGACTAACTTTGAAGAATGAATACCTGGCCGATTTTGATGATCATTCTTGCTTGTGTCTCTTGATTGTTCATTCTTCATTGCACCTTCGATTTTCTCTACGATTTGGCTACGACGCCCACTCTCGTCAACACTGTAAGTACTATCATATAGTAGAGAATAGTTAGTTTATCCAGTCTGGAAGGGAATGTAAATGAAAACATTATACTTACTGTTTTATTTATAATTTCTATGCATCGATTAATATAAATTGTATGTTTGTTCTCTAAAGTCATATTCAGTGTGACGTTTGTTAATTCTAACGGTGATGTCGTGGTTTGTGGCCAATATTGTTCACACTTTATCTATAAATACAAATATATTCATATGTTAAATTACTCGAAATTGTCGTTCGCCATTCATCGCATTTCTTAATTGTCATTACGTTTGATATATTGATGGAAAAAGCCGAGCAGCCAAGAAATGTCACCGACTGGATCGCACCTGTTATATACGTATATGTAATTCGAATTAGCATGCTATCTCGGGCACAACTCCTCGGAAACACAATTACATTAATATGTGTGAGAAGAGTTTAAAGACAACTAAGGGTAATCAGAATTGGTTAATCGAAGAAAAACAGACAACAAAATGGTCAAAAGAAAAAAGACAAACAACGATTTAAAAAAACATACACATAAAACTAAAGATCGAGTAGATGTTAAAATAAATATGTTGATATGATATCTAGACAACATAATATGTACAGCGTTGGAATATATAAAAATTCGTTTCTACGAATATTTCTGTCTAGTTTCTCAGCGGGTGCAAATGCATTTTTATGTATTCCGACAATGTACGGATATTGTATTTATCCTTCAATATCAAAACACAAAAACAAACTGCCAAACTCTACAAAAAAAGACCAGATATAATGTCGTTCTAATCGTTTTTGATGGTGTTCCATGTGATGTCAGCGTTTATACTGTTATCGTTTCTTACCGTTGCACAGTACGAATCGCGTACCAGAAAAAAACTATATCTTGGTTTATGATGACAATATTCATGTATAGCAAAAAACTATATCTTGGTTTATGATAACACTATTCATGTATAGCAAAAAAATATCTAGTCAATGTAATTTGACTGCTCGAATTGAACCAGGGCAGGATAATTGCTTTAGTATGGTGCCATCAATATTGGTAACGAAAAATAGTTTATACACAGTAAAATATTACATATGGACAATATTGTATAATCTACATTATAATTGTCTCCAGTCAAGAACACAGAACTAAAGATAGGCACAGAACATATCAGATACCTTAGTATGAAAACAACAGAGCATTGATTCGCGTATTTGATTCGGCCTATGCATTGCAGAAGATGATCATGTAGAGGGAGAAATTGACGGTATACTCGTAATGGATCAATTAAGCTATGCATTATGACCCGTTCTTCCCACCATCGTTTATACAATTAGCATTATTATTGATATATTATTGAGAAAAAAAACGTTTTAAGAGTGAAGTAATCAACTTCACCAATATCAACAAAACGAATAATTACATTTCAGCTCAAATCAATGAATACAAAAAAGTATGACGTATTCCTATGGAAACCCGGGCCATGAATTGAGACAGGCAAACAATATGGCACTGTTAAACAGGTAAATGAGACACCAACCCTCTTCATTTTTATTCATTGGATCTCAAACAGCAATGCACACATAAACAAACACCTTAGCTTCCACTCACAATGACTACACAATATTTGTCTAATGGGATCCCTGGGGTTGTTGATGTCTTTGTTTATATTTCGCAATGTGTTGTCGGTCACAATCATGACAGTATTTGTAAGATTTCTTTATCCGTATGTTATTTTCTTGTTGATAATCTCTCGTCGGGGAAGTGAATTACTATACGCCAAATGACATCAAAACAACAAAGATGCCTAGATGTAGAGTTTATCAACAGAAGCAACGAGTACAGCACATACTCATTTTAGGGTATGAATTATACTCATTATTGAGGAACCTACTGTGACTGTAAAATGTAGAACAGCAATAAAAGTGTTGTTCCTTTACTTTAGTTTCTGTCTGACAATAAAAGTGTTGTTCCTTTACTTTAGTTTCTGTCTGACATATGTCATTTTACTCACATTCAGATAACACTTGCATGTCTGAACCATTTCATTAAGAAGGGGAATTTGAGATCATAAAACTAGATTAACTCCGCCACTTTTTTATTGCACTGTCTGTTACAAACCAGAAAAGTGAGCGGTCATTTGTGGTATTGATTTTCTTTTCATTTTATTCTTATTAATAAACAAAAAATAATAAACATGCACAGATTAGCTTACCCTGAAAAGACCGCATACTATCATAATAATGAGCAATATAAGTATGTGCAGTACAATACTAGTCAGTGAATGATAGTAATTAGTTGATGTTCAGCTGACAAGGTAGAATTTGTTCGTTAAACACCATTACTATTGAGACAAAAAATGTGTTATGTATATAAACGCATTGTACTGAGATAAAGTAATAAATATTGCAATAATTACCTTCACTCCTTCGGTTAGTTTTGTAACCATTACAATTTTACCGACATTTTCTTGCCAAATCATCTGCCAAAAATCATTCAACGTTATCTTCTTTGGTCCTGGAATGCAAAGCATACAAATATCGCTATATATGTATTGCCCTTGGAGATCCAATTATCTAGAGATGGGGATATCTCTCTATCCGATTTAACCACGAAACATATGTGTGTCTGTCGCTAGCCAGATTCTGGATTTCTACCGCCATATGTCATGGTCTTTTATATGTTCAATACGTTTAAGTGAGAGGTGATTTTCCGTTTTGTTGATATTGATGGAATTGTTGACCGTCACTGCTTACACTCTCTTTACATAAAATACAATATTTTTTTTACAATAATCGTTCTACTCAATCGAAATTAATTATGAAACAACAAAAGTTATTCTTTGTTTTAAATTCCTTGGTTGTGTCACTTCTAGATGTGTAGATAAATCAAGATCTATTTTAAAAATTTTCAAATATGTGATCTTATTAATTTATTTTTGAGAATACTACATTTTTAATATTCATACCTTGAGTAGCTATATACGCTCTGTCATGGCTGTAACTCTGAAAATGTAGTATGTTAAGAAATTACTTCACTTCCTCTTCAGAAATCATACTAACAGCAAAAATATTCAATATAAACAATTCATCCCAAAACATAGACACAATGTTACCGATTTACTGTTTAGACACGTGTAAATACAAATATAAGATAACCTGTTCATCATAATTCTAAAATTCCCTTCTAAGCCATACACTATTTACTCCATTATATACTATGTGATACAATATATGCATTAAACCTACATACGAATTACGCATGTGACATATATAACTAGCGAGAAAAGTGAACGGTCATGTATTATGGGTACCGATGTTGCCTGCTTCTACTATTTTGGATTTTGGAACTGTTCCGACAGTGTGGTACTTTTTGTTATTCGTTTTATATACATTTGTATAATGATAATTCCATGTTGCCTACCACGACATTATTTGGTCACTGTATTATAATTACTTTTTAATATTTCTAACAACACAAGCATTCATACCTTTATATAATTGGCATTTACATAGTCTGTGATACTGGCTTCTGTTAACTTAACCCTTGAATGGTCATCTAAATGTTAAAACATATAAAACCTCATATGAACAGTATGTCAAGACTCGATAAATCAGGATTTTGCTGGTTTTGAATCTTTGCTTAATTAAGGGCTCATGATATATATGAGTTTAAAATGGGCGATCGAAATGTTTCAATAATAATAATATGTTTATATACACACAAAACGTGTCACCAAATCATGCTTTTTACTGTGTTGGATATAGTATGTTGCTGTCAAGAATGTGCAATATTTCATTAGACTAAATCTACATTGATATTGGACCTGCATTGGCAATAATTCCACCATATCGTGGCGTTAAGAAGTAACAAAAAAGTGACTATTACAAATGAGTATTGTTATATGTATTGTCATATTCTTTACATAGATAATATGTTAATATTTATCATATGTTTAACTTATATAATATATCTTACATGGAAATGTAGTCAGATAACGGTTCTTTTGCTTGTTTTCTTCCTTTGTTCCCTCCGTGTGTGGATATTGTAATCCTACTGGTAACATCTGTTACAATACATTGATAGTTATTTAACACCAACTTAAAAGAAAAACCTAACGGAATTTCAGATGACGGCATCATTTCGGTATGAGGGAGGTTTTGGCCTATACAATCATCTTAACACCGACACATTTGCATCAAAGTTTCTGTTAAGCTACGGGAGTGAGTAGTCGTGTATATTTGGGCTATCGATTGTTCCTAAGTTTTTACGATTTTCCTATTAGATTATGGAAATGTGATATGCTGCTTTTTTTTCTTTTCATTGTATTCTCATATTACCTTGCAATAATACAATAATCATACATACAAAGATTAAGATATCAACATGAACAATATTTGTTCTCTATCAAGAACTTCTTGAAATAAAAAAAAAATAGTTGGGAATATTTAATATTATTTTTTTTATTTGTTGAGTATTAACTATTTATAAGTATATTAAAACAACACATCAGTAAACTGATTGTGCAATAGTGCTTCACGTTACTTGCCTAACATATAAATTTGAGCATAATTATTAATATTTTAGCACTAGTTATTGACATCAACAAAATAACATTTTCCGGAAGCATTGTTTTATCTTAGCACTTATACTATATATGGAGTATCAGTGTTTTGGAAAATCCTACTAGACTAGACAACTCACGAAAGGTAGAATCGAATGCAAATTATGAGCCCTAAATGATCCCAAAAATATTTTGTTATTTGCTTTAAGATGGTCAATGAATTACATTTACTGTTAAGGGAGGCAATAATAAAGGATTCTTACAGAAAATTCTTCTTTAAAATCTGTACTTTTCTTTTTCATTTCTACAACCAAGGCCAGATCGTTCACTGCGATACGATACTTTGAAATCTTCTCACTCAATTCTGTGTTAGAATACATATTATCACACTTCTTTGTGTCATTGACGTATAAGTCTTCTTTCTGACCGACGTGTTCAACGTTTATAGTCATTATATCTGTAGATGAAGTAGTGTTTGTATCATTACCCCATAGGTCTCCTTTCACTACATTATCATATTGTGGTCCGCCATATCTATTGTTGACACGACCTAATGATAGAAATGAGAAACATGTAAACATAAATAATTTTTAATATTATGCTTAATTTTACATACAACCATTTGAATGGTTCGAACCCATATCGGGTCAATCAAAAGACTATGAAAACATATGAGGAATGATTTATTAAGAAAATTATATTATTAACATTGCCTCTCTGTACAAAGGATATGAAGATAGTAAAGGACAACATGCAATGACCAAACGAAGAAAAAAGATAAAAACGGCCGACACACACTAGACATAAAAAGAGCGATTGGACAACATAAACCACACCACAACTGGGGATGAACTCATGTGTTCCGGAAGGATGGGCAGTTCCCGCTTCTCTAGTTATACCTTTTCTTGTTACAATATGGTGATAAATAATGAAATGTCGCTGGTTACTCGTTGCTTAATCAATAGATAGTAAATAGGAAATAAAACTAATATACATTAGATTTATACCTGAATGGTATTTGACGCCCTTTGTTTTCTTAGTGTTCTTGTCATTTCTCTGTCTTCTTTTCCTACAATACAAATTATATTCGTATCACGTATAACCCGGAAACATGTAAAATAAAGTCACAACATGTTTAGATCAAATAGTCCAATGACCATGAACCATATGCACGTAACTTTCCAAAGTGGTGTTCTGGGTGGTCATCCAAATGGTTTATGGCTTTCATTCAAATCAGAAATCAATCATGGTAGCAAGCGGGCAATTCGGATTGACTGAAATTTAAATACTTCCCCTATACCTGTTATGGAATTGCTATTTGGAAACAAGGTTATTTGTTGATCGAAACGTAAGATGGTAGTCCTCGTAAAACAAACGACTCGGTGGAGGAAAATATGAAATATCTTGTTTCCGAAGACTACATGATTGGATGAATGAACCCAAGTTATACATTAATGATATTTGAATAATCTTTTATAAACTCTGTGCTGACAGAGCTTATAGTAAATTCTGATATTATCACCGACGCATCAAATAGTTGGGGGTACTGTGTAACCAATGAACCATTTAAAGCAAAAACTTGAAATTTCGATTAAATAAAAGTTGTATGTTAATGTTCATTTACAAAATATACCTTTTTTTTCTTTAAAGGAGATATTCGAAGAATATGAACATAGGCAAACTTTTAATGTGTTGATATCTTCAGAAAAACTTACCATAACTTACCCACATATATTTAGAAGATACCCCAGATACCACAACTAACAAACATACTTTTAGCAAATACCTCCAGCTGCAACAATAAGCAAATATACCTGTAATGAATACACCATCTAACACTTCTAGCAGAAAATAGAAAATACCTCCAGATACCACACCTAACAAAGATAACCGTAGAAGATACCTCAGCTACAACTACTAACAAACATTCATATAGAAGATACTCCAGCTGCCAAAACGTAGAAGATACACCAGCTGCCAAAACGTAGAGGATACACCAGCTGCCAAACGTAGAAGATACACCAGCTGCCAAAACGTAGAGGATACACCAGCTGTCAAAATGTAGAAGATACACCAGCTGTCAAAACGTAGAAGATACACCAGCTGCCAAAACGTAGAAGATACACCAGCTGCCAAAACGTAGAAGATACACCAGCTGTCAAAACATGGAAGATACACCAGCTGCCAAAACGTAGAGGATACCGCAGTTGTCAAAACGTAGAAGATACACCAGCTGCCAAAACGTAGAGGATACACCAGCTGCCAAAACGTAGAGGATGCCGCAGTTGTCAAAACTATAAAATATACATTTAGAAAATACATCCAGCTACAATTAACAAAGATACTTGTAGAATAAACCCCCCAGCTACCACAACTAACAAAACATCATCTAGAAGATACCCCAAAAACTATAACTAACACAAATATACCTGTACAATATAGCTCCAGCAGCTACAACTAACAAAATAACCAAGGCCGCTCCTATTCCTCCTACCATAGCTACTGGTTTTGCTATTTCGTCGCTTAGTATTGCTGCAAGAATTATTTTGTTAGCATAGATAAGTAAAACTCAATATGAATACTCATGCATCTCTATTCCCAAAAACAAAATATATGTAAATATATAAATTTCATTAAAATATGAGTTTTAAGCTGCAATATTAAAGAATTAGAACGCTTACAAGTTGCATTATATCCCTTTGTGTTCATTATTCATTAGTATATATCGTGTCTGAAATATCATATTTGTAATTTTCAAATGACAATAGGGGGCGTCGTGGTCGTTACCGTATGATAATTGGATCTAGAACTACCTGTGCAATCAGTGTATATTACCACACTACAGTTGTGAGTTCGAACCAAGTTGGAGGAAACTGGAGTTCCCGGAGAAAACCACCGAGCTGCCGCAAGTCACTGACAATTTTATCACATAATGTTGTATCGAGTACACCTCGCCACGAGCATGATGTTAGCTCACAACTTTAGTGGTGAGTGACAATAATTGCATAATAGTAATAACCCCAATTATCGTTCAACTATGAACATGAATTTATAGACGTATATATCGTCTCAAGCAAGTGACAATCATACAATGCACATACCCAAATAGATCCTGAAATGATACAAGGTTTTGCAAAGCGTATTAGGAAAATGCATGACTTTTAAAATTTGTAACGTTGTTTACTATGTATTTCCAAATAGCCTCAATAATAATATCAAACAAATTTGTAGGTAGCAGATAATAATAAAAGCTTAAATTATAAAATACCTTGATCGCACTTTAAACCCAAATAACCTGGTTTACATGTGTCGTTAATCGTACATAAACCTTCAACATTGTCACATTTCTCAGACAAACAGTTGTTACATGATGTGTTACAGTTCAGGCCATATGTTCCTTTCCCACAGGCTGAAATATCAAACATATCCGTACCAATAATGTAGATATTCAAGATAGCAAGACGACATTATGTAATGTACGATCTAATAATATATAAAAACAATTACTGGATACAAAGATTTACATTTTGCTATTTGTTATTTATGCTATGATAACTTTAAAAGGAATGTAATTTCTTGACAATATCATATTTTCGAGACAAACAAGTAGAACGTGCCATAGCACAGCTGTGACCCCACGGTCCCTGATGGCAAACTGAAAATGGATACTAGTAAAATAGACATAAGCTCGTGATATTCAATCGTCGATTGGCAATATCAATATGAAAATTTCATATTACAGATGTATAACATTCCAGCAGGTTGAGGCATGAGTTATCTGTAAAATAGCAGCAGGTACCCTAGTCGGAGACATGATCCAGTAAAAGAAACGATTCGAGAAAAAAAACTGGCGTAAAAGTAATACAAAGCAATAAGATGTTAACACCAAATTTTGCTTAAATTTTGATTTATAAATGCTTTGTTGGTAGGTACTATTTATCTTACAAACAATAAAATACCTTTATCACACTTTAAACCCAAATAACCTGGTTTACACTCGTCTTTAATCTTGCATAAACCTTCGACATTGTCACATGTCTCAGACAAACAGTTGTTACATGAGGTGTTACAGTTCAGACCATATGTTCCTTTCTCACAGGCTGAAGAAAAAAGGTAAATGTAGATTAAAGGAAGACCACGACGGAACATTTATATGTTCTTACTCATTAATATTGAGTACTTAGCAGAGTAGCAGCAAATACCAATTATATATTATCTTGTTTGAACGACCGGATCGTTTCCGCGATGTTCCGCATTCGTGACTCGCGCTAACCATTACGTTACTGAGGAGGGTTTCAATATAAGACGACAACGACTTTCGGTTATGACAAAGCAACGACAATGAATAATATTCGTGAATCATATTATCAGTATTACCAGTATCATATTATGCAAGTCTTATATAGAGAACATTAATATCGGTAACAAAAACATGGAAGTAGAAATGCAGGGTCAGTGAAGATGTTAATCCTTTATGATTTTCATAAATTGTATATAATAACAATTGTAGCGTCTGTTTCTTAAAAGAACCAGCACGATTAATCATTTGCAGGTTTTAAGATATATTTAAGTTGATGTTCAAGCCCATTTAAAATTACGTTTATAAAGCACAAAGTTCAATATGATAGAATGAATACTTTGATTATACTTTCAGAACATGCGCGTGGTTTCCATCCAGAATCACAATCCCCATTTGGACACTGTCCGTTCTCGTTGTTACAACTGGCTCTATTTAAACAGTGACATATACTCCTACATCCTTCACCAAAGGAACCTTTATCGCACACTGTAATTAAAAAGTATAGCAATAATGAAAAAGCTATATTTGTCACTGAAAATAATACCTGTAGCTACATTTGTAGTCAACTCAAAATAACACGATCATTGTCAAGCAAATGTATTATTGATGGCAAATAGGGTTAGTCATGTACACATTGACATGCATTTTATGTAAATTAATGGATTCTCTGATAAACATGAAGTACAAGTCTCTACCACTGATCAGCAATACGCAATGAGAAGGTTTTCATGATAAGAAGACCACTAATCTAGAATATGACAAAATCAGGCTGAAATATCATAAATATCCGTAGCAATAATGCCGATATTCAAGTTAACATGACGGCATTGTGTAATGTACGATCTAATATTATATAAAAACAAATTAATGGACACAAAAGATTTACATTTTGCTATTTATTATCTATGCTATGATAACTTTAAAAGGAACGTAATTTCTTGACAATATCATGTTTTCGAGACAAACAAGTAGAACATGTCATAGCACAGCTGTGACCCCACGAACCCTGATGGCAAACTGAAAATGGATACTAGTAAAGTAGACATAAACTCGTGATATTCAATCGTCGATTGGCAATATCAATATGAAAATTTCGTATTACAGATGTATAACATTCCGGCAGTTATTAAGGTTGAGGCATGAGTTATCTGTAAAATAGTAGCAGGTACCCTAGTCGGAGAGATGATCCAGTAAAAGAAACGATTTCAGAAAAAAACTGGCGTAAAAGTAATACAAAGCAACAAGATGTTAACACCAAATTTAGCTTAAATTTTGATTTATAAATGCTTTGTTGGTAGGTACTATTTATCTTACAAACAATAAAATACCTTGATCACACTTTAAACCCAAATAACCTGGTTTACACTCGTCTTTAATCTTGCATAAACTTTCGACATTGTCACATGTCTCAGACAAACAGTTGTTACATGAGGTGTTACAGTTCAGGCCATATGTTCCTTTCCCACAGGCTGAAGAAATAAAGGTAAATGTAGATTAAGGAAGACCAAGACGGAACATTTATATGTGCTTACTCATTAATACTGAGCTCTTAGCAGAGTAGGAGTAAATACCAATTATATAGTATCTTGTTTGAACGACCGGGTCGTTTCAGCGATCTTCTGGATTCGTGGCTCGCACTAACCATTACGTTACTGAGGAGGGTTTTAATATAAGACGACAACGACATTCGGTTATGACAAAGCAACGACAATGAATATTATTCGTGAATAATAGCCAGTGTCATATTATACAAGTCTTATATAGAGAACATTTATATCGGTAACAAAAACATGGAAGTAGAAATGCAGGTTCAGTGAAGATGTTAATCCTTTATTATTACTTTGTCAGTTTTCATCAATTGTATATAACAACAATTGTAGCGTCTGTTTCATAAAAGAACCAGCACGATTAATTTGTTTGCCGATTTTAAGATATAGTTGTGTTGATGTTCAAGCTCATTTAAAACTACGTTTATAAAGCACAAAGTTCAATATGATAAAAGGAATAATTTGATTATACTTTCAGAACATGTGCGTAGTTTCCATCCAGAAGCACAATCCCCATTTGGACACTGTCCGTTCACGTTGTTACATCTGGCTTTATTTAAGCAGTGACATATACTCCTACATCCTTCACCAAAGGAACCTTTATCGCACACTGTAATTAAAAAGTATAGCAATAATGAAAAAGAGATATTTGTCACTGAAAATAATACCTGTAGCTAGTCAACTCAAAATAACACGATCATTGTCAAGCAAATGTGTTATTGCTAACAAATAGTGTTAGTCATGCACACATTGACATGTATTTTATGTAAATTAATGGATTCACTGATAAACATGAAGTACAAGTCTCTACCACTGATCAGCAATACGCAATGAGACTGTTTTCATGATAAGAAGACCACTAATCTAGAATATGACAAAATCAGGCTGAAATATAATATATATCCGTACCAATAATGTCGATATTCAAGTTAACATGACGGCATTGTGTAATGTACGATCTAATATTATAAAAAAAAATTAATGGACACACAAGATTTACATTTTGCTATTTATTATCTATGCTATGATAACTTTAAAAGGAACTTAATTTCTTGACAATATCATGTTTTCGAGACAAACAAGTAGAACAAGTCATAGCACAGCTGTGACCCCACGAACCCTGATGGCAAACTGAAAATGGATACTAGTAAAATAGACATAAACTCGTGATATTCAATCGTCGTTTGGCAATATCAATATGAAAATTTCGTATTACAGATGTATAACATTCCGGCAGTTATTAAGGTTGAGGCATGAGTTATCTGTAAAATAGCAGCAGGTACCCTAGTCGGAGAGATGATCCAGTAAAAGAAACGATTTGAGAAAAAAACTGGCGTAAAACTAATACAAAGCAACAAGATGTTAACACCAAATTTAGCTTAAATTTTGATTTATAAATGCTTTGTTGGTAGGTACTATTTATCTTACAAACTATAAAATACCTTGATCACACTTTAAGCCCAAATAACCTGGTTTACACTCGTCTTTAATCTTGCATAAACCTTCAACATTGTCACATGTCTCAGACAAACAGTTGTTGCATGAGGTGTTACAGTTCAGGCAATATGTTCCTTTCCCACAGGCTGAAGAAATAAAGGTAAATGTAGATTAAGAAAGACTAAGACGGAACATTTATATGTGCTTACTCATTAAAACTGAGCTCTTAGCAGAGTAGGAGTAAATACCAATTATATATTATCTTGTTTGAACGACCGGGTCGCTTCCGCGATCTTCTGCATTCGTGGCTCGCACTAACCATTACGTTTCTGAGGAGGGTTTCAATATAAGACGACAACGACTTTCGGTTATGACAAAGCAAGTACAATGAATAATATTCGTGAATAATAGCCAGTATCATATTATACAAGTCTTATATAGAGAACAT
>MJUT01059432.1:190273-209217 GCA_002080005.1 Gigantidas platifrons
CATACCTTTTAACATAATACAACAAACAGCATAACTACAAAACATATAAATGAACACATAAAATGTCTTTGGGGAGTGGGGCTAAGTGGTTGTTTTTCTTTATAAAAGCAGATAAATATGATAAAAAAACAACATATGTGACATAATGAACATTTCATTTTTCTGTTGAGTTTCTTCTAATTTACTTTGTTATTGTGGAATAAGGTGTTTTCTGATTTCTGTTATATCACTATGATAACATACAAATAAATAATGAAATTCATTTCCTATTAAGGTACATATACTTTTCACAAATTCTATTTTGTTTTATAAGATTTCAGATTTTTAAATGATATCTGTCGAAAGCATGCGAATTTGCACATTCTACAGAACAATATATTTCACATAGAAAATCACCGGATATCCTTAAGAGAGTTGCCTTTGTTTAACTTCCAAATATTTTTGTTTCGAGTATTGTACAATGACGTTAGAAAGTGTTTGTATAATCTATCCAAGACGTTGACATTTGAATGGAAATCCCTATTCAAGACGACGTATACATTTGAGATAATTATTCCGTTTCAAGTTATTTAAAATTTATTCCAACATTTTGAAACGTGTTAATTTGATTGAAATAAGATATTACCATCTTTCCTTATACTTTGACATATCCCCGTGTGACAATAAGTCGGCCAGTCATTGGATAATGTTTGATTATTTTTTTCATGTTTGGAAAGTAAACATGTTTTCTTTATAATTATGTTTCTCATCTATTCTTGTTCACATGTGTAAAGTTCCATAAAAAGATAGATAAAAAGGACACACTGACCCATATTTGCTTACTACCCTTTTTGCAAATGGCGTCGTATAACGTGACATAAGGCCGGTCAGTGGTAAATAAATCACATGATTTTGTCATAAGCAAACCAAACTTAAAAAGTAAACCAGATTAAGAAAGTGCAGTATATTAGCTCTTTCTGTGTAATTGTTTTGTCTGTAGAATTTCAAAAGATGTTTTTTTTTAAATAGTTTGAAATTGAAGTATTAAACATTAATTACTTGATGCAAACATTGAATTTACTTACCCATATAACAAAATATTTAAACCTGTGAATTTTGTTTTTTTGTTTTCGTCAATGCAATATATTAGACTGACTACATACTACCATATTTTTGTAAAACAATTAATGACTGATTTCTGTTTATTTCAATCACATTTGTTTATCACAGAATGGTAACAATACAGTTTTGTTGATGCTATTTGCAATAATGACAGGTTTTCCCCCAGATATTCTCATTTATCTGTCTGGTTTAATTTAATTATCTGTTCAATTTATGCTATACATTTTGATTATTTCTGTTAAATTAATTCTTTTTCTATTCTTCTCTGTGAATATCATTTCATTACACCAAGAAGTAAGGGGTATATTTGTTATAAAGCAGCAGTGGAAATGCAAAATAATTTGTCATTTTGTGACTATAGAGAACACTTGGAGGTATTTTCCCGGTAAAATCAGCCATTTTCTAGAAATTGGTGGAATTTGAATGATCAATCATCATATTTTCAAAGTATTTTGAAATACAATTTGCTTGGCCTACATTCCAGAAAAGGTCATGATCTGTGATGACGATTGCATCAACAAACCGGAAAGGTAAAAATGCTTGGGAAATACCATCGCTTAAAACATATTTAACAAGCAAAATAAAAGACATTAGTAAAAGGATCTTTTTTACTTGCATGGAATTTATTCAATTCAATCTTATCTGTTTTAATTTCATCTTGTAATTTTGAAGTTTAATGGAATTCCCTCCATGTTTATGTACGCTATGAATATACAGAATGACGTCATCGGTCTCGTGCAAAGCGATAATTGTAAATAAAAACAAATGACCGACTTTATTGCATGGCTGAGCAGGTGTCACGACACGATATTTTCTTTGAGACCAAGTTGCAGATACCAGAAGTTAAATTATATATTTAAAATAGCCTAGCTATTATTGGACATGCAAAAACGAACATATTGCAACAAAATATGTGATAACAACTTCTATAAGACTAGTATTCCCCCTTTGATTTTGATAATGTCATCAAAACGTTTCTACACGCAATTCATCTTATTTATTATTTAGGAATTCATCAACACTTTGAATGCTTCTTTATTACCATATGTAGATTTACATGTCATTAACACATTTTTTTAAGACGTTTTATTTCTTTTTTTTTTTTTAAACAATCCTCATACAGTTTAAATTAGATTTCGAAGATGAAGAATATTGTAATGCTAGACATTTAATTAGATCATAAACTGTGCATTGTAAAACAGTGATACTATTGTAGATCGTGTGACAGACATTGTATACTTACTAAGCTTTCTATAATAGATTACAATATTATAAATATTGGCTTGTTGTCCAATGTCAAGTCTCCACCATGCCGTCTTTTGACCTTCTGTAGTATGACTACAACTTCCCCCATCCCAGTTCTGATTTATGTTTCCATCTAAAGCTTTTGATGCATGGTAACTGCCGTAATTACTACTTTGTTTTGCAGTTCCCCGCCTAGCTAAATTTTCTGAAAACATCAAATACGAAATTTGAAATAGATATTTTTAATGTAAATAAAAGACATGTTATAACTGATGCCTTATTAACAAATGTCATTCTGTGTTTATTATTAAACTATTATTGAAAGAGACTGAAACTCTGACGGTTTGTGGGTGTATTGTTATTGCTTTGTCAAAGTTCTAATGTTCACCTATATTTATCAATTAATGTTTATGTGTCATGTTTTACTCATTTTCCAGACATTAGTATTATGCATTATGTATTTGGTTGTATGTGGGAATTTGTCACATGTAATATAGAATCACAAGGTTAGAATGTTTCAAAGTATATGACATCCATATGTGAATGAATATATTGCAGATGTGGTATGTTTAAAATAATGTCAATTTTAAAGATCAATTAACAAAGGGAATATATAATTCACGCGGGTTTGTAGCAAGAGTAGCACAATGGGAACTGCTACCCTTCCAGAGCACCTTAGTTCACCCCGGGTTTTAGTGGGGTTCGTATTGCTGGATCTTTTCTTTTCAGTGTAATGTTTTGTAGATCATTGTTTGTCCTTTTGTATTTTTGTTCTCATGGCCATTGCATTGTCTGTCGTTTGATTTACGGCCTCTGATTACTCCTTGATTTCAAACTTGTTCGTGTTGAAATACATAATTTTTTGACATTTCAGAAGATTATTGTGACATATAAACATGGCTTTGACCATATTGTAAATACATATAGATAATGATATTGTGTAATATACAATCAGGGAGTTAATTCTAATTCATGTATATTTTCCCTCCACAAATGAGATTGTACTAATACAGAGGTCCATACGTCGGCTTCCCTGTGTGTATTGGATCATTGTACACACCATGTGTTGCTTAACAAAAAAAAAAGATATAATAACAAACAA
This sequence comes from Gigantidas platifrons, assembly GCA_002080005.1. Lineage (NCBI taxonomy): Eukaryota > Metazoa > Mollusca > Bivalvia > Mytilida > Modiolidae > Gigantidas > Gigantidas platifrons. The sequence goes on from MJUT01059432.1 coordinate 193,722, forward strand.
CATCTATGAATGACTTGTATCGTTCATAATGAAAAGCTAAGATAAGACTTAAAAAGTGCTGTAGATAGTCCCAGTCTTTCCAGTTTAAAGGTGGATTTAACTACGGGTGCGACAGCGATGCGACGAGCAATGCAATTGTTGGGATTGAGAAGCAATGCTATTGCGAAATCATTGTTTTTTTTGTTGCGTCGCTACTGTCGTTTTTAGTTCGTGTTGCCTAATTTTTGATAATACTTTTTCATGATTTCAGATGGCAATTACTCAGCGACGGTAGCGATATCGCTAGAAAGTTAAAATAATTTCAACTCAGCTAGCGATGATCCTTGCGGGACAATTTTACCTAGCGATGGTCAGCGATGACGTGCGTTGTCGCTACGATGGGGTAGCGATGTTGAAAGCGACATCGCAAATCCGTCGCATCGCTGTCGCACCCGGAGTATAAACCCACCTTCACTTTCTTAAAAAGATAGAATAAATTAAATATAACTTTAGCATCTAGAGGCAAATAAAATTATAATAAATGTGACGTCATGTCACTTTTGGTATTATGTCAGTGCATTTGGTGAGTCTTCCAAAGTGGCCCCTTTATGTCAACAAACAAGAAGTGAGAAACTCTAGATAGGAATGAATCTGACCTCTAGTTAGCTGATGTACATTACTATCACGTTCAAACATTCGACTTAAGACTATAATGTTAGTGTTGTCGAAACAATGGATGTTTCTTGCCAAATGCTTCGATCTTGTTGAAAATTAAACTTTGTATGAAAATAAAATCTGTGAAATACCATTTCATTTCGACTTTTGATCTACAAAGAAAAAAAAAGAACGGAAAGTATTATCACAAATTTTTTTAAATATTTTATAGTGTCAGGTAACTAAGATAATCTTCGTATAACAGGATACAAGTATGACAGTAAAATATTTTCAGTAAACAAACAGATTCCAATATATTATTATTATCATATATATTTTGCAATACACGAAATTTGAAGGTGTTTTTATTTGCATTTGTGGATGATGAATTTCATAAATTATTTACGTGTATTTATCATGATAGGAAATGTTTGATTTATTCAAATTAGCACTGAATATGATGAAACTGTCGAGAAATATTCAAATGATGAAATCTTCTATATTTGTCACAATAGGCGACTTAATATTGAGTTGCCATGATATCGATTTGACAAAACTTGATGCAAAAATCGGCGACAACCTAACTAAAATTTTGCTCAGATGGTTCTTGGAATGACCTCTTTAAAATATCAAATCTCTCCTTCAACTTAAAACGTATAACAGTCTGTCTTCAAATTAACAACATTGTACTTCTGTAGACTTATAGACTACTGTGCGGGTGATACCCTCGAGAACTAAAATAAAAGTCCATCGGTAGAGAGATCGATACATTGATAGTAATAAACATGTACATATCTACTTTAGTGTACGCCTTTCTAGAATAGCCTTCACCAGGTACACTCACAGTCGGAAATATAGAGGAGCCATATAATTCATAATTTTTCGAGAGCAAGAACTCCAAAGGATCTAAACATGATTACTGCCTGGTAGAAATTAAGGTTTTAATAAGAATTGCATTACTTGGGAAATTACAATAATATATATATATCTGATAAATCATGTCAGTGCCGAAACTCTGACTACTGAGCTGATGATAGCTTCGGGGACTAAATGTCCACCAACAGAGGTATAGACCAAGTGATACAATTTGTAGTAGAAAGCTTGTACATTTTTATATTTTATTTAGCACACTGCACTAGTCTCTGGAGTAACCTTCATTCGTACCGACAGTCAAAATATTAGAAATACAACATTTTGGTCTTTTTTCAGTCAATATAGAAAGCATTCGGTAAGGTGGTAACATATTGCGTGCTTGATTGGATATAAATCTGGTTCCAATGATGGATCATGTCTTTTTACTATTATTATTATTCGTTGTATTACACCATTTCTGAAGGGAAGAAAGACAGGTTAATGTTTTGAGCTCTTAATAATTTGATTTAAGCTACAGTAATTTTGCAACTATTCGACTTCGTTTTGGGAACTGAATTATTTAATAGACAATGAGTCTTGATTCCCATCTAGGATCTGAAAAAAAGTTGGATGCATGCTATTTATTTTTCTAATGAAAAACAGTACAAAACGCCACCACACTAGGCCCCCTTGACAATCGAGTGGAATCATTTTTAGTAAATAAACAATATTGAACAAATTGAGGGTCTAGAGGAGAGAGAAAATATAAACAATGTCGAATACTGGGAAAAAACACGGCAATGACAACGGTCAGAGAAATGAAAATAAAAAGACATCGAAGGCACCACAAATATCAGAAGTTTTAAACTCAAGTAGGGATGTGTTGTATGGACAAAATGAAACAATTTATCCTGATTCAGTACTAAGTAATCTCCTTCAACTGTTGTCCAAAATGGACACAAGATTGAACAGTATTGAGAAAAAAGTAACAAAATCAGAACTAGACGAGATCAAAACATCAATTAAGTCTGTAACACAGAAAGTATCTACAGTAGAAAGGGAGGTAGCAAAATAAAACAACAGTACACAGAAATTGATTGGTTGATTGATTGATGTTAGGTGTTTAACGCCACTTTCAGCAATATTTCAGCTATATCATGGCGACCAGTTTCAGTGGTGGAAGAAGCCGGGGTACCCGCAGAGAACTACCGACCATGGGCATGCAACTGGTAAGCTTAAATACATGCGACTGAGAGTCGAGTGCATCCTTTTTTTGTAATTTACAAAGCCGGGAGCGAACCCACGCCGTATTGGTGATATGCTTGTATGAGTTGCTATGCAATCCAACTAACTCATTGAGCCACCCTGGCCTCCACAGAAAATGAAGTAAATACTCAAGGAATCAGTAACTTATTAGACGAAACAAAAGAAGCATGCAAGTAGAACGAAACCGAAATAATGAAGGGGAAAAGAGAAAATATTGCCGTTAAGGCAAAGTTGTCAGAGATGGAAACTGATACTAGAAAGTTTAAGAACGAGAAAGAGGAAATAATGGAATCATTATTGAACCTAAAGTGTAGATCGATGAAATACAATCTGGTATCTACTGGTTTGAAGGAAACACCATATGAGAATACAGAAGAAGAACTACGTGGTTTCTTAGGACAAGAACTCGGAATCGAATATTGGATAGAATTTGGTCATGTTCACCGATTTGGTCCGAGAAAACCAGAGAATGAAAACATGCGGAAAAAAGGTTATCCAATCTACAGACTCATTGTCGCTAGCTTTTTCTATCACAGAGATTTGGCATATGTCCTAGAAAATGCGTCAAAACTGAAGGGGAAACCGTTTGGAGTTTACCAACAGTTCCTGCTAGAAGTTGAGAACAAGCAGATACAACAATATCCAATGATGAAAAAAGCCAGAGATAATGGCCACTTCACAAGGATGATGCGTGACAAACTTTATATAGACAATAATCTGCATACTCCAAAACGCGAAGTGACGGAGGACACAAATGTAATGGTAGTTGCAGTGGAAGACCAGCCGTGCACTCCTCAGAACCCCATTCGTATCGACAAATCGGTAAACGTCCACGGGTCAGCTCTACCCCAGATAGCTATTATAAGGAACACCTAAGTACAAGTAACGATGATAATAATGTGTTAACTAACTCCTCTGATGAGCTAAATTCACAACGGACGAATGATTGAAATAACAGTAAATGTATTTGTTCAATTGATAGTTGTTTGAAAACTTGTTGTTTATGTTTAAGTGCTTGTAAAGATAATGTAGATAATGTTAGGATACTTACGCTCAATTGTTGTGGAATTAAAACAAAGCTTAACTACCCAGAATTTATTGAAATGATCAATGATTTTGATATTCTATATTTAGTTGAAGCCAAAAGTGATGATTGTGATATTATAAATATCCCACCAGAAAATTCTAAATATGCGTCGATTGATGCTTTAAGTGAAATTGAGAATGAGTTTCAAAACAATTATAAATATTTTTGTCTACATGATGATTTTAATAGCAGGACTTCAAAAGAACCCGATTTTATTGATTTTGAAAGAGAATCAGGTAACGATGAGAATGTTGAACATTTATTTATGGATACAAGTAATGTATATATGTTGAAAGAATTAGGTATTCCCCTAAGACGGGCTAATGAAGATAAGGTTATAAACCAGTATGCTAGAAAATTGTTCGATTTTTGTAAATATAATGATGTGTTCATTTTAAATGGTAGAATAGTTGAGGACAAATATATTTGTAAATTTACATGTAAAAATGTTGGTGGTGTAGACTATACCATTGCATCTCCAGATTACATAAATCATATTACTAATTTACAAGTGTTAGAATTTAGTAAATTTCTTTCAGATGTCCATTGCCCAATATCAATTGTTTATAGATCATGTTAAACAATATTCATGTATGAGGTAATCGCCAAGCATTATAGGTAACGATAACGTATATAAAAACCATGCAGGTGGAAAAATTATAAAAATGTCCTTTTTCTTGAAAATCTAGACTTAGAGCTTATAAATGATTTAGAGAATTCTGTGAATAATCTCAGTCCGCAACATTTTTCACAAGCTGAACTTGATAATTGTGTTGAAAAGCTCAGTAAACCTTTTACAACTTCATCTATGACAACTTTTGGAATTAAGAAATCGAGAAGAATAAGAGAGAAAAAGAGTAAAGAAAGTGTATCTAAACAGCCATGGTCCGGATTAGACTGTAAATATGCTAGACAAAATTATAGAAAATAATTATAAAAAGAGTAAACATAAGAGAAATAAAACAGAATCTGCAAAATTAGAAACGAAGAAGGCATAAAAGAGTATAAAAAGCTGCTGGACATAAGTATCGTTCATCATAGGAAAGAAATGAGACAAAAGATGAAGGAATTAAGGTAGAACAATAGTAAAGAATATTGAAAAATATTAAATTCAGGTTGTCGTAAGAAGCAGCCAAATATTTCTTTTAGCTCACTTTTTGACTTTTTCAAAAAATTAGATGAAACTCCTCATAACATAGATAAGGATCATGATCTCCTGGATATAGAACCTCATTTAATAAATACTCCCAATATTGAAATAAATGCAGAAATTACCGCAGATGAGATATAAAAGTATATCAAAGATTTAAAACCCGAGAAGCCAGGTGGCGATGATAATATAATAAATGAACATATAAAATCATCAGCACATTTGCTGATACCAATCTATGCTAAATTGTTTTATTGAATATTCGATTCAAGTAAAGTACCGGGTATATGGCAATCAGGAAATAGTATCCCCATATTCAAAAACAAGGGGAAATCTGATGATCCTAAAAATTATAGACCAATTTCGGTTTTGAGCTGGCTAGGGAAACTTTTTAACCTCTATGCTTAATAAAAGATTGAATGCTTACTCAGACGAATTTTTTTTCATCAATATATATATATATAATATAATACACAATTTATATAGCGCTATATATAATAGATAAAAAATTACTCTAAGCGCTTAACATAGTTTAAAAAGAACAAAGACTACAAAAAATTACATGCAAAATAAAAAAATTTACATAAACCTATAAAACTTACAAGAAACGAAACATGAAGCAATAAAACTAAAATTATAAAAGAGGAAGAAAGTGATATCGAAACTCTTAACTAAAAGTGATAAAAGTATGAAATGTGTTTAAAACAACGCGTCTATAATTAAAAAAAAAATTAAAAGTTTTCCACCAAAATTAAAACATACGTGACTCATATAGAATATAAAAATACATCATTACTGCACACCATCAATTAGATAAAAATCAACATAGGCAAGTCTAAAAAGATATGTTTTCAGTTGTTTCTTGAAAATTCCCATTGATTGTTCATGTCGGATGCTGCCTGGGAGATTGTTCCACAGTGTAGATGATGCCCTGTCAAATTGCCTCTCACCGAATGTCTTTGAGTGCACTCTGGGTTTTGATAGCAGCATGGAATTTTCCGAGCGAAGTGATCTTGTTGGAACATGAATTTTTAACAATTCCTGGAGATAAACAGGAGCACGCTCAGTCAGAACTTTGAAAGTGTATAAAAGCAACTTGTACTGACACCTGTATTTAATTGGAAGCCAGTGTAAAGCCATTAGCTCGGGTGTAATATGGTCGTACTTTCTTTTTCGGGTGATAAGTCTCGCCGCGGTGTTCTGGACCCTTTGAAGTTTCGAAAGAACATTGTTGTTGATACCATAAAGAATAGCGTTTCCATAGTCTATACGAGATGTAACCAGAGTTGCAACTAGTGTCTTACATGCGCTTTCTGATAAGTACGGTCTAATACGTCCTATAGTTCATCAACAAAAGCCAAGTAGGTCTTAGACATGGGTATTCAACCAATGATGATATATTTTCTTTGTACTCATTATTTGAACATTTAACCTTGAAAAAGAAAAAAAAATGTTCTGTGTATTCATAGATTTTGAAAATAATAATGTAACTGTTTTGAAAATTTTAGTATGCTAGACAAAGAACTGGTGAACAGGGGAACTAAAGCTATGTAAGAGTTACTAAAAAGGGGCATATTTCATAATTTATATATACAATGTCAATTAGAACTATTTGACAGTATGGTCAAGCCAATAATACTTTATGGGTGTGAAACTTGGGGATTTGGAAATAACGAAATTATTGAAAGGCTACATTTGAAATTATGTAAGCTACTTCTACAACTAAAAACTTTAACTCCCGATTATATGGTCTACGGTGAACTAGGAAGAAATCCCATCAGAATTAATATTACAGTTAGAATGATAAATTTCTGCTGTAAAATTATTATGGGGAAACAAAGTAAAATTTCTCACATATGTTATAAATTAATTTATAAGAGATGGATTATGGATAAACAATATCCATTATATTTTAGATAATGGTGGTTTATCATATATATGGCTATATCAGAATTGTATATTAGAAAAATGGTTGGGTAATGTTGTTATGATGAAATTGAGAGATCAATTTAAACAGACTTGGAGTACATCGGTAGATAATTCACCTAAGGCTTTGAATTATTGATTATACTAAAAGGGGATATCGTTTGAAATCTATTTGTAAATTTTGAAGGATAGGGACTTATTCTTACTTTGTCGTTTCCGTATCTCTAAACACATACTTCCCATTGAAATCAGTCGGTGGCAAAACATAAATCGAGAGAATAGAGTATGTATTTTGTGTCAGGGTATGGAGTTGGGAGAAAGTTTCATTATTGGTTCGAATGCACTGACTTTATACAGGACAGAGCCAGGTTGATTCCCCAAAAATACAGATGTAGTCCAAATACTGTAAAATATTGTGCCTTGATGTGTTCAAATTCTGTGGTTGAATTATGTAAATTCATTAGAATAGCTAAGAGTAAAGCATGTCCTTAGGTAGCAATTGAGTTGATATTGATTTGTTTACTTCCTTTCGGAAACTGATGTAAATATGTTTGTATTTTTGATTTTGATCTCTTTATCATGTAACATGGATATGAGAAATAAAGATATACTATTGATTATATTTAAGCTGTATCGTGGCGTGTAATTAACATTAAAATTAAACAATGAAATATGACTTACGACATTATGTATATAAATCAAAATACGTCTTTTAGAAATTGATACATGCCCTAGTTTGAATGAAATATTGAAAACAATGTACATTAACCATACCCNGGGGGTGGCAATTCCGTGCCACGAGCGCCTGTGGTATTCGATTTTAATTTTTTTTCTCCCAAAGATTTTTTAATTATTTATCTTTCAAACATCTTGACTATGAGTGTACCTTATGAATGTATATTAGATTGAATGCTTACGGTTTTTGTTTACTATCACTTGGTCGATATGTCTGCTGATGGACTGTTACTACCCAAGGGTATCATCCGACCAGTAGTCAATGCTTCGCCACTGACATGAAAGGGTCTATTAGATATATGTATCATTGAAATGTTCAGTTCCTACATAATGTAATCTTTACTAAAACTAAAGTTCTCCTCCTTCAGGAATAGATAACAGTAGCCGAATTTTACCCTTTGGTTTCCTTACTCCCAAAACCTTTTAAGTTATTTTTACTTTGCAATATTTTGAGTTTGAGCGCACACGTGCATGATGAATGTTGTTCTAGAAACGAGTTTTGTGTTCTATTTCAGATATCTAGGTTTTTATGTTTACAAAATAACACGACACGAATAATTATGTGATAAAGTTTGTCAGTTGCTTGTGTCAAGTCGGTGGTTTTATCCGGGTACTTCGGTTTCCTCCACCAATAAAACTGACCGTCATGATAAAGCTGAAATATTGTTGAAAGTGGCGTTAAACACCATAACCATAACCCTTACCCACAGCACGAATGAAAATAACAAACTGATAATAGTTTTTTTCATGTATAAATCGTACCTGACATCATACGCTACTTACTAATATCACACAATTTTACCATTCCTTGCTATAGTTCATGTCTAAATTCTAGTTTCTTCCCATCTACACTTCGTGCCTGGAACACCTTAGCTTTAGAGAATAGAAATGCCCCCTGTTATACTAGTTTTGAAAGGCAACTAGTATACAAATCCTTAATTCCAGTATGGTATTCTACCGGTGTACGAAAATGGAACATTATTCACACTAAATTACGTTATAATTATAGTATTCTTAACTACGATTTATTCAGATTTAATTTGAAGGACAATGCTGGTTGGGCTTGTGGTTTTGAGTGCGAAAATGTATTTCACTGTTTTCTTGAATGTCCAATTAATGAACACATCAGAAATACTCTATTTTAATACGTCAAATTTACGGAGCTATAGATATAGATATAATTTTATATGGAAATGAAAATTTAACTGAAGCACAAAATGTTGATATTTTTATAGCAGCTCAAACGTTCATACGTAATAGTCATAGGTTTCACTAGTTCCTTTTCCCCCCTCTTCTTTGTAAAATTTATTTTGTCTTTATTGTAAAAGGTTAATTTCACTTATAAATTGTTCTAATATTTATTTTTTATTGAGTTTTGCCATGTAGTATGCTATCTTGTAAATTGTAGGGAGAGGATGTTTATCATGTTTTTATAATTAGAGCAATAAAATATGTTTATTTAAAAAACAAATTAATTCACACAATTAACATGTAATATGGCAGCATTAACTTACAAGAAAACGAAAACTTGAAGCAATATAAGTAGGAATTCTGAACACACCATATGACTGAAAAAAAACCCAACAGTAATCCTTGATTATCCATTAATGTTATGTTGATTTCCCCAGTACATAACATGAGCTTTACCATATTTATCTATATTTATTTTTTTCATCCTTTGGTATCTTTTTTCTTTCTTATTTTCTTTTTTTCTTCTCTTAATCAAGGGGTCCTACGTTAGTTTTGCATTTTGATGTAAACCAAAATATAAGAATATTCATACTTTGTATAAAATAATGAAAGGGTTATTTCCGAGTAAGACAAATTAAGTATAATGTACCAATTCTACCAGAATATACCATATTTAGCATATACATATATATATATTTGTGAAGCAGTGATGTAATATTTTAGTTACTTTTTCTATAACTTACCTGTTTGCTGGCAATATTTCTAAATTTCCCACAAATAAATAGCACTAACTACAACTTGTATTTAATATAATTTCTAGAAAAAAAAATGCAAAAGTCTTCTCTATTTCAAGTACAAGATCGTATACAGTGACTAATGATATAAGTAGGTAAGAAGGAAAAATAATTCAGATGAGATGATGTTCTTTAAGAGGAGAGATTAGACTCTAATCATTCATTTAACTTCCCGAGGCAAGGGTCACGTATCCTCAAAGTGTCTGTAGGACCCTTGCCATGAAACCTTTCGCTGTCAATTATATTTAACATATTTACTGGAATTATAATTTGTAACCATGGACAACGACTTATGCACAGGTGAATTTGTTATCAAACGTTTTCTATGACAATTTATGCAACACAAATGTTCTACGCTTAAATTTTATGAAAATGTATAAAGATGGATATTACAAGTAATAAACTGAAAAAAAGAGATACCACACTATCTGAACAGTTCTAAAATCTAACAGAAAGACAAGATATACCACACTGTCGGAACAGTTCCCAAATCTAACAGAAAGACAAGAGATACCACACTGTCGGGACAGTTCCAAATTCTAACAGAAAAACAAGATATATCACACTGTCGGAATAGTTCCAAAATCTAACAGAACAACAAAAGATACCACACTGTCGGGACAGTTCTAAATTCTAACTGAAAAACAAGAGATATCACACTGTCGGAAGAGTTCCAAAATCTAACAGAAAATCAAGAGATACCGCACTCTCGGATCAGTTACAAAATCTAACAGAAGAACAAGATATACCACTCAGTCGGAACAGTTCTAAAATCTAACAGAACAAGTGATTACCACACTGTCGGAACAGTTTTAAAATCTAACCAAAAACAAGAGATACCACACTGTCGGAACAATTATAAAATCTAACAGAAGAACAAGAGATACCGCACTGTCGGACTAGTTCCAAAATCTAACAGAAAAACAAGAGATACCATACTATCTGAACAGTTCCAAAATCTAACCGAAAAACAAGAGATATCACACTGTCGGAAGAGTTCCAAAATCTAACAGAAAAACAAGATATACCACACTGTCTGAACAGTTCTAAAAGCTAACAGAACAAGAGATACCACACTGTCGGAACAGTTTCAAAATCTAACCGAAAAACAAGAGATACCACACTGTCGGAACAGTTCTAAAATCCAACAGAACAGCAAGAGATACCACACTGTCGGAAAAGTTCCAAAATCTAACCGAAAAACAAAAGATATAACACTGTCGGAAGAGTTCCAAAATCTAACAGAAGAACAAGAGATACCACAATGTCGAACTAGTGCCACAATCTAACAGAAAAACATGAGATACCACACTGTCGGAACAGTTCCAAAATCTAACCGAAAAACAGGAGATATCACACTGTCGGAACAGTTCCAACATCTAGCAGAACAACAAGAGATACCACACTGTTGGAACAATTCCACAATCTAACCGAAAAACAAGAGATATCACACTGTCGGAACAGTTCCAAAATCTACCAAAAAAAAACAAGATATACCATACTGTCGGAACAGTTCTAAAATCTAACAGACAGACAAGAGATACCACGCTGTCGGAACAGTTTCAAAATCTAATCGAAAAACAAGAGATACCACACTGTGGGAACAGTTCCAAAATCTAACAGACAGACAAGAGATACCACACTGTCGGAACAGTTTTAAAATCTAACAGACAGACAAGAGATACCACACTGTCGGAACAGTTCCAAAATCGAACAGACAGACAAGATATACCACTCTGTCGGAACAGTTCTAAAATCTAACAGACAGACAAGAGATACCACACTGTCGGAACAGTTCCAAAATCTAACAGACAAACAATAGATACCACACTGTCGGGACAGTTCCAAAATCTAACCGAAAAACAAGAGATGTCACACTGTCGGAACAGTTCCAAAATCTAACAGAACAATCGTAGGAATAGCAAAATTGATATTCGGTCAAATCAACCACTGGTCGGGAGAGGAAGCTAAAAAGTTCGTTAGAGCATAACACTTCAAAGAATTAACATGGACAATTGACTGATTCTCCATACCTACCATCCTTTCTAACAAATGTTTCCTTTTAGACAAAGCGGTACTAATTGTAGGGCTACCATCAAATGAGTCTCCTGTCTACCCTGCAACAGAGACTACTCCCGGTTTAAATCCCGATTCGGATCTGTATTAATCGAACTACTCACTTGACCTCTACCAAATCCTTTGTATCTAGATCTTCATCTTCCTTCTCGTCCTTGATATATATTAAATCTACCTCAAAATAAACCTCTATTATAATTCCCATAGTTACCAGAACTTTGGTGTTTACTTTGATCATCAGAATGCGCAGGTGTGTTAAGGCTGTTTCTAAGATTGCACGCAATAAAAAAGGGGGGTCATGTATGTAATACAAATTAATGAGTAAAACATAACAATAGTTGATGCATATTGCAACTAGTTATTTATTCATGTTCGAAAGTGAAAATGTTTCAACTTTGTGCGAGTCAACGTGGATTTATGTTGATAAAATGGTGGTCACGTGACAATAATCAGTGCCTTAACTAATTTCGAAAAGTTCTAGAATTTAGAGTGAAAGTTGAATTAAAAACTGGATATTTTCTGAAAGATTATTTGTTTTTGTTTAAGAAAAGTGCTACGATAGCTACTATACAGCCAACAATAGAGAATAAGGCCAGATAAAACACGGAAAATTTACGATTCCAGTTGTTCGATGGTGTAAAATTGTAAATCGTCGTCTTCTGTCAAGTTTTTCATTGATCTCGTAGCAAAATCATATATCTTTATTATCTGCTCTTTGTGAATATGTTTTGAACTGTGAATTTATTGACACGTATATTCTAGAACTTTCACGTCGAAGTGTACGTACTCAATCATTTAATCAATCTCGAAAACAATAAAACACCCAAGTGATCAGGCAGACCGATAAAGGGAGGTAACAATATTTATTAACTCTATCGGCGGCAAATATGAAAACAATATAATTTTTTGCTTTATCTAATTAAAGTAAACTAAATTTGTCATCGATTCGATAATTAATCGATTGGTTATTTCATATAAATGTATATAAAAAAGATTTTTATGAAGTGATTGTTTATGAATTAATTGTAAAATGGTGTAATTATCCATGTCAACTTCTGTTCTCTATCACTATCAGTATCAGTATCATGCAATCTTGTACCTGTCCTGGTCCTGGGATTCATGCACTTATACAAAATATTGATTATCCAGGTATTACTTATTCATGTATCAGAGATATATAACACAATTATGTCTTTGCATGCATTGGGTATATCAGTAGATGTTCATATTTGACAACTCTGTTAAAAAAAAGTTGTATATTTCGAGTTGAAATACTTTTGATAAAAAATGGCAAAAATTTATATATTTGTAAACATAGAGAATATCTGAGTGTCCATGGTGTAATGATAGATTTGTTTCTTTTGTTCCTTTCACATCTCTTTGTTACAAAATAAAATGTTACTTTTTTATAATGACCTATAGATGAAGTGGAAAAAAAATAGATAACACTCGTAACCCTCCAATCTATTTTTTATTCCTCTATATTTTCATATCTAGAACTTGAACCAGATGAAACAGATGGAATATTTAAATTTATAGAATCTGTTTAATTAAATAAAAATTAATCTTGGGTTACATTGTTTTCTTTATGTTTTGTGAATCTGGAAAAAAGTCTACTCGGGGCCGTCTTAACAGCATTATAGGACCCCGGGCAAAGCGGTACAATGAGATGGCTACCTATACAATCACTCGCTGGAATAAAAATGTAAATGTAGATTAAATTAAATATATAGCTAAATTGTATAAGTACTTTAAAAAAAATCAGTGTTTAAACATTAAAAAAACATGCTGCACACAGCATACACAAGATTAGCATAGGGCCTCTATGCTCGTGCGCCCCACGGGCAACTGCTCAGCGTGCCCATGAGTTAAGTTGGCACTGAGTCTATTGATACATTTTTAGTATCTGCATATCTACATATATATGGTTCAATGTTATGTACTATTTAATCTTGTTTTCTTTATGTGTGTATGCTAGGTTAAAACTTGAAGAAAGGGGCAATGAAATACAGTGGTACATGTAGCTTTATACCTACTTTTTCCCCATTAAATAGTAGCAAGAGAATTTTTTTTATTTCCATTTTGCAAACATATAAACAAAATAACATATAAGCTGTACACATCAATCTCCATGGGCTTTTGAACCAACAAAATAAACTATAAATAGTTTTAAACACTAGCAATTAGAGATGAAAAATATGCAATAATTCTACAGCAAAAAAAAAATATATATTAAAAAAAATGCAATATGCTCAACCTAGCAAACCAGGTAGCCTCAAGGAACCTTGCGAAATTAGCAATATTTCATTAAATACTAAATTTGGACTGTCAAGCTACCAAAAGAAACATAATAATGTGAAAAAATTAGATATAGCTTTGTAACAATCAGATATTTTACAAACTATCCAAGTACCATAGCATATCTGCTATATAATTTTTCCATTTGATTTGACAATTTCTGAGAAAAGTATAAAAAAAAATATGGACAACAGATGATAGACAGTCATGATAATGCATCATTTAGTCTTTTTGGACCAGTTCAGCTAAAAATCAGTAAACTTTCTTAATTTCAAATTTTTCAAACATCATAAAAATATTCAAATATTTCAAGCACATTTTGTTTTTACTTTATTATAAGAAGATGGGTTATGAAGATCAATCTGTTTCATCAATAGATCAATATGTACATGTATAGCATGTTTTGCATTTTACCTTGATCATGGCTTGATGTCCATTTATCATACCCTTAATATATCACCAAGATGATTGAATGCATAACAATGAACTTAGCTCAGTGCAGAGACAGTTAATATGATACTCAGCTACTGAACTAAATCCAATGAAAATGCTGATATATGCTGTATATATGCCTACAAAATATATTGTCAAAACATACAAGGACTAAATAACACTGAAGTTTATTTGACCTCTCTATTAGTACTCAAAATCACACAATTGCAGGATAAAACAGTACAGTGTACAATGTATACATAACCAGGTATGTCTTATAAGAAAAATAAATAAATACCGGTATCAATGCTTAAATACATGCTTAATTATGTAAAGGTTTAATTTACTGAACATGTTTTGACATAGCTAAATAAACTACAATATATTACAAGGAATTAAGCATCTGTCCTAATATGTCTCAATAAAAATTTCTGTGATCAAAATGTGATATTGTAGTACAACCAGATCACCCACCTTTAATTAAAACTTGGATTTAAATTACAATGTAGATAATAGTTTCATTTCAGTTTTTGGTTTTATGGTTTTATGTACATTTTTGTATTTACTACATGTGAACAAGGATTTATATTATAGTCCTACTATATAAATCCTTGATGTGAACCATGAATTTTGTTAGCTATTAAAAAGACAAACTGGATTTAGAGAATAATTAACTTGTGTCAGATTAGTTTTTGCCCATTGTTTATTTCATCAAATCTGTTATGTGTAAATTAATGTTGACCAAAACAAATTTCAGATGTTTAAATGTGTATCCTCCCCAGTCACTTGACAGGTTTTTTTTTAGGAAAAAAACCCTCTGAAAAGGGATGTTATTCTCTGATAATACATAAATACTTTTTGGTTGTCAATTATTACACATTGGGATTTGGTCCTACACAAGTATTCAGAATTGACAATTTGCATTTCCAAGCCAAGGTGTTATGGAGATTGTAAAGAAAACAAATGTAAATTCTAAAAATAAACAGGACCCCAACCCATCAAGATATATTTTGTATAAAGATTCAAACACTTTTAATGGTTTTCATCAAAACTTGA
>MJUT01059437.1:31107-41340 GCA_002080005.1 Gigantidas platifrons
CAGGTAACATCTATAT
This sequence comes from Gigantidas platifrons, assembly GCA_002080005.1. Taxonomy (NCBI): domain Eukaryota; kingdom Metazoa; phylum Mollusca; class Bivalvia; order Mytilida; family Modiolidae; genus Gigantidas; species Gigantidas platifrons. The sequence continues at coordinate 31,124 of MJUT01059437.1, forward strand.
ACAGCTGTCATAAAACTTCAAATTTACACGTTCTAAACATGGTGTTTATGTACTTAAATCTTGTGGTTTTAACATTACTATTTGGGAAAGGTAAGTTTGTTTTATTTGTATATATAGAAAATAACTAACGATCGCGCAGGTCCTAAAATACTGTAACGCAGTAAGGTAGAGGGGTCTAATTTAAAAAAATTTAAACTGATTAAAATCATGTTGAATGCGTTTCTTTTGACATAAAACACTAATGAACCCAATTGTATTTGTACATGTAGAAAACAACGAAAGGTCTAGAGCATTAGATTATGAGAAAACTACAGCAAATTGAGGTAAAAGGGTCTGATTTTCAAAATTTTTAACCTGATTAAAATCAGATTTCTATAATATCGGACACCAATCAACCCAATTATTCGTCCAGATGAATTTTAACAATATGATCAAACTCGGTGCCCGGTCGACATGTACCGCGTGAAAGAGACATTGGGGCTAAGTATGAACATTTGATTAATTATGATCCACACGTAACACAACAGAATCATTTTATACTTCATTCAGTTCTCTGTGTACAAAAAGCAACTAAAACTATTGTATTAATATGTCTTAATTCAAAGTTGGTGACTATGTTGGTCCCATATTGAAATAAAGGATATCACAAATACAGCTAGCTCTACTTCATACCTAAACTTAGATATTGACAATGAGGGTACGAAATTTTACAAGTATTGTCTTCACCGGATTTTTAACATATAGCAAATTGAGATAGAGACAAATTTGGGCGTCGTTGATCACTACAGGATCCATCTTTTATATTTAAACTCCTGAAGTGTATATAGACATGTACATATGTATATATTATCTTAAACTGACAATGCAACAAATCGTAACCACTAATATTTTACCTCTTAATGATGAGCTACGCATAAACTTTTATCTAGATGCTTATATAAGGTCAGAGACTGAACTTTTATCCAATCGTGATACACTGAATTATTTTACGACTTTTTTAAATCATTGTGCTTTTATGTGCTACACATAAACTTTTAACTAGACGTTTTTATAAGGTCAGAGAATGAACTTTTATATAATCGTGATATACTGAACTAGTTTACGACTTTTTAAAATCATTGTGCTTTTATCCAGTGGAAATCGGAGTGCTCCAACTTATGGAGGAAATAACCTGAAAACACGAAACACGAACATGATTCACATGACGGTTGTCGCTAGCGGAGGCGGCAAGAAATTCTTACAGCCCAGAGCACCTAATATAAGTTAACCCTTGTTTTATTATAGGGGTTCCTATTGCTCAATTTACAGTTTCCTGTGAGGTGATTTGTAAACCATTATGAAAATAAAGTTTAAACTGCAATTCCACCAATATCAACAAAGCGAATAATCACCCCTGATCTTAACTGAATTCACTGAACACAACTTAGAAGATCACGACACTACGACATGTGACGTTTGAAATTTTCTTTTCGTCCTTTTTCTTTTGAACAGTTTATTGTCTATCCTTCTTAGATTTGCGGTTTCTCATTAGACTAAATCAATTAGTATTCCAAGAAAAGTTTGAAAACCCGACACGTATAAGAGTATCACAAGCTATATATGGACGAACAGCTGATAGAAGTATTTGTCCTCATTCGTCAATCAGAACAACACATTGTAGATCATCTACGTCTGATAAAAAAGTTAAAGCACAGTGCAAAGGACGAAGTATATGCAGAGTTAAAGCAGATAACAGACAGTATGGAGATCCATGTATTGGAACATACAAATATTTGGAAGTTACATATAAATGTTCATAGGATGTTTGAAGTTTGTATTTATTTTATTGTTTTTAAAAACCCATCATGTGGAGTTGTACCATCTATGCATTGACTATATAAAAGACTTGTAAATAATCGCCACACTAATATATTCCGTTTGTTATTTCCACCAGTGTGAAACTAACCGACATTTTAATCCGACAATAACCGCTAGCCCATAATAACCAATGGGTGCGTTCGGGACTTCTGATTATTGCAGGGTTATAGTATTTAACACCACTTTCAACAATAATTCAGTTATATTGTGATGGTGTCAGTTTTATATCCTTTTTATTTATGGAGGAAACCGGAGTATCCGGAGAAAACCACCGACCTGTCGCAAATCACTGACAAACTTTATCACATAATGTTGCATTGAGTAGACCTCGTCATGGGCGGATTTCGAACTCACACCTTTAGTTATGTGGACGTCTTCTTCGAGGTCCGTGTTTTTATCCAATACACTACAGGTAGCACGATAGTAAATAGTAATATTGTGCACCTTTCAGTTTCTTTTTCAACCATTTGGCACGTGACTTCGAGAAAACTACGATTACCGCAATGTATCATGGGAGATGATTTGCATATATGATCTGACCTTGTCCAAAATGAGAGGGGGAACGTAACACATGCTCTTTCTGAATCCCGTGGGTAACACTGCCATTGATTTCTTTTCTTTCCAACACATTTTGTATTATTTTCTTCTGCACTGATTTGAGCTGTAGATGGAACTGTTTGAGCTGCAGAATACGCTTTATATCGTCTTCCGTGTCACGGATTTATATGTTGTTTACGTACACAAATAATTTGGCGCGCTGCATTAAGTAGCTCCATCATGCAATGTGTTGCTGTTTTAATTCAGTTAGTATCGCGAGATCACGTTTAATGGTTGAAAAAGGAACTGAAATGATAGGGTCTATGTAAAAATCGTGCTATACTCGAGTGTAACACCCCTTTCTGAGGGTAAGATGGTAATGAATGAATAGAAAAATGATTGGTGAAGCGATTTATAGAAGGGTTTCGGATAGAAAATAAAATCCGATAGCCACGAAACGTGGAAATGTGCCGAACTAGAGTTGGAGCGGCATATCCGCTGTTTTCCTTATGGAGAGCACTCTAACGTCCCACGGCTCCAGCAAGTCGAAAAAAAAGCGGTCGGACGGCAGAGGGATCTCGGATTAGATAAATGTGAACTATGTTGGCTCATGGTTGGCGAAATAAAATATTATTAATAAACTAGATATGTATTATACATTAATTACCATTAGAATGAAGTTAAAGTTGGGGTTAAACACCAATCAATCGATCAACTCATTAGAATGATGCAGATTCCCTGACGTAGCGTATTGTGGCGAGAATAAATGGCATCGTTCAACTACATTTTCAAGGTTTTCATTGGAGAATATACTGTGGCTGTTAAATGAAGAATAAACGCTTTATTTAGTTTAGTTTGTAAAAAATTACACAATATATTATTGCATTATTTTGTAATAATACATTACAAAAGGTGGGTGCGGTGTGGGGGTTATCCTGATTATTGGGGACACATCCTATGATTTAACGTCACTTACCATAATATTTTAGTTGGATTAATGGAGTACTAGGAGAAAACCATGGACCTACTATTAATAATTTTGCGTTGATTAAAAACGGCTGTATCGAGCACACCTTGCCCGAGCGAGAGATAACCTCAATCCTTATTGGTGATAAGTCGGCTATATACACGAGGATATATATAATTACATATACCATTAAACCAAGGTCTCAGATGATCATATTTTTCACATCTGGTTTTTTGGTTTATAAGAGGAATTTACTTTATGTTTGTTTGTTTGTTTGATGGTGTCAACCATATTTCAGTTATATCGTGGCGGTCAGTTTTTATTGGTGGAGAAAACCACCGACCTGTCGCAAGTCACTGACAAACTTTATCACATACTGTTGTACACCTCACCCTGATCGAGATTCGAACTCACAACATCAGTGGTGATAGGCACTGATTGCATAGATAGTTGTAAATATATTCATTCAATTTATAACCAAAATTTAATCTTGTAATCACAACGGGACTGAGATATATGTGAAATATGTTTGATAAAACCTATAGAACCACCTCGTAATGATACATCCATTATTTTACTTACATCAGTTATTATGTTTGCACGTGGTACAGTTTACTAACCAATGGATTGACTAGCTTTTTCGAACGCTATACCAGTATTGTCTTTATTGCTAATTCTTAGAATTGTTTTTAGAAAACTCCTCTTTTCGGAGAAAACCAACAAATAAAACAAGCGTAATATTTTTTTTACATAGTATTATTTTTAATAAGACATTGGGGTGATGGGTTAATTGCTTTGTGGTTATAAACGTTTTGTGGTGATGGGTTAATAGTTTTGACAAAGAGGAGATCAAATGATGGAATATCTTCCGTAATTCATCTCTTTATAAACCAGGTAACATCTTAAAACTTCAAATTTACATTATCTAAAGATGGAGTTTATGTACTTAAATTTTGTGGTTTTAACATTACTATTTGGGAAAGGTAAGTTTGTTTCATTTGTACATGTAGAAAATAACTAACGATCGCACAAGTCTTAAATACTAGAGAACAGAAGGGTATGATTTTCACAAATTTAAACAGATTAAAATCATGATGAATACGTTTCTTCGGACACAAATCGACACGTAAATACAATAGAATCATTTTATACTTCATTCAGTTCTTTGTGTACAAAAAGCAATATGTCTTAATTAAAAGTTGATGACTATGTTGGTCCCATATTGAAATAAAAGATATCACAAATACATCTAGCTCTACTTCATACCTAAACTTAGATATTGACATTGAGGGGTACGAAATTTTACAAGTATTTTCTTCACCGGATGTTTAACATGAGTCACATGACGGTTGTCGCTAGCGGAGGCGGCAAGAAATTCTTACAGCCCAGAGCACCTGGCGGAGGCAGCAAGAAATTCTTACAGCCCAGAGCACATAGCGGATGCGGCTAGAAATTCTTACAGCCCAGAGCACCCAAGTTAACCCGTGTTTTATTACAGGGATTCCTGTTGCTCAATTTACAGTTTCCTGTGGGGTGTTTTGTAAGACATTATGAAAATAAAGTTTAAACATCAATTCCACCAATATCAACAAAGCGAATAATCACCCCTGATCTTAACTGAATTCACTGAGCACAAAGAACACATGTGACGTTTGAAATTTTCTTTTCGTCCTTTTTCTGTTGAACATTTTATTGTCTATCCTTCTTAGATTTGCGGCTGCTCATTAGCCTAAATCTAGGCAAAAATATTCCTAGAAAATTTTGATTGATATTACATTATTATTCTTTATTTACAGTATTAACGAATGTTATTGTCTGTGAAGATCAGTCAGCCTACATACGATGTACAAGCCCGACACGAATAAGAGTATCTAAGGCTATATATGGACGAACAGCAGACAGAAGTATTTGTCCTCATTCGTCAATCACAACAACTCATTGTAGATCATCTAACTCTGACAGAAAAGTGAAAGCACAGTGCAACGGACGAAGTATATGCAGAGTTAAAGCAGATCACAGACAGTATGGAGATCCCTGTGTTGGAACGTACAAATATTTGGAAGTTACATATAAATGTTCATAGGATGTGTTGACATTTCTATTAATTTACATTTTTTTAAACCCCATCGTGTGGAGTTGTACCGTCCATCCATTGATCATAAATAAAACTTGCATACAATCGCCACACTATATTCCGTTTGTGGAACTAACCGACATTTGAATCCGACAATAACCTCTAGTCCGCAATAACCAATGGGTGCGTTCGGGACTCTTAATTATTGCAGGGTTAGGGTTATAGTATTTAACACCACTTTCAACAATTATTCAGTTATATTGTGGCGGGGTCAGTTTTATGTCCTTTTATTTATGAAGGAAACCGGAGTACCCGGTGAAAACCACCGACCTGTCGCAAGTCACTGACAAACTTTATCACATAATGTTGTATTGAGTAAACCTCGTCATGGGCGGGTTTCGAACTCACAACTTTAGTTATGTGGGTATCTTCTTCGAAGTCCGTGTTTTTATCCAATACACTACAGGTAGCACGATAGTAAATAGTAATATTGTGCACCGTACAGGATTAGTGTAATCTCACTAAATCAATGACTCGATCATTAGGATGTATTTTAAAATAGTACCTAAAACACAAGATGAATCCCTAAATTGTTAAGTAAAAAATACACCCTGTTAGATACTGCAAAATTCTGAATACTAGGAGAAAACTTGGCAAATGCCTACTGGACCTTTTCAAGTAAATACGCGTTGGCAGTAATATTATAGATAGATATATCATAGACCTTCAATCTAATCTCAAGTGTATAACTCCTAGCCCCGTTCGAAAAACTGAGCAGTCATTCAAAGATGGTACAATAGGGTACGGGAGTAGCTACTTCCGTATTCATGTATAAGTACAATTTGGACCAATTTCACTAATGTCGGCTGGACTAAAATCCAGGAACGAACTCGGGTGCTCCAGAAGCAAGGAATATATTTCACCTTCCGCTACCACATAATAAGCATTTCCTTCAAGTATTTACAATTCTATACTTAAATTATATTATAAGAAATAAATGAAGCACAAGAGTAACGCATCTAAGTCATATCAATAAAAAAAAATTTCCGTCACCACTCTGGAAATGCAAGTAGAGATATATGAATAAATATACGTGTGTATTCGTCTACACATATACTAGGACCTGACAATCCAGAGAAACTGACTACATAGAGTACACAATACGAAGAAAAACACAACACAATATGTGTTGGACACCACTATACCAAAACAAACACAAACAACGTAAATAGGACATGAGCCCTCCCGTCTACAAACAACCGAAGGCAAAAATCGTTTTTATGCGGAAATCGTAACGGTCATCACAATTCGAAACTCAGAACGTAAAGACACATAATAGGAAAACACAAAAAACTGAAAATAGACCCCACCAAAACCGGGGGTGAACTCAGGTGCTCGCGAAGGTTATATGTAAAATATATGTTTGATAAATCAATACTCAAATGTGATCTACTTGATAAGTATTTCAGTTTTCGTCAAATGTGTTTTTCTTTTGGTATGTGTTGTGAAAACATATTTAAAAATGAATAAAGACATTGTCTATGGCTTGCAACTGAAGAAAATTATATTGTTAACCGTTGAAACATACATTTCCGGTTAACGCCGAAAGTGATCATTGTCTGTTCCGATTTGATTTTGAATTTAACGTCAATGTGCAAACATCCGGTGTAGTTTTTAATTCTCAAGCAGACGAATATTTGTTATCTATTGTTTGGTAACTTCATTGATAGGGAGTTCTTGACTTCAGTGTCTGTACATTAATTCACAGTACCACATTTCTCTTTGATATGGAGTCATTTGGAGATCATTATTTCAGGCAAGTCTTGATTTTGTGGGTTTTCCCTGAAAGTTCATTATTTTATTTTTACGTTAGAAAATGCAGAACGACAACGTTACGTCGATCAACATTAAAAGCAAAATTACGTCGCCAGATGCCGTAAAAACATGCGTATAGGAATAATATGGATTAGGCGCATAAAACCTTCTCAATCACAATATACATTTATTATCCACGTGTGATGGGTTTTCGTACTATTATCGATTTTACGATATAATGATTGACAGTGTTAATCCTTCATTCTTATTTTCAAAAAATTGCTAGTTAAATATTTCTTTGTACATAAGATTGTTTTAAAAGCCATTTTTGTATTTTGCTATACTCCCGATTATCTGGCAACTTTTGCTGTCAGTAAAATGGCGTCATATGTTTTCGTATAAAGTAAAAGCAGGGCTGGTATACGGGATTGAAATGAATATAAAATCCGGAAATGGCTGGTTTTAATATTTCATGGTTCTGGCTATCTACAAATCATACTACATCTAAATAAAATAACAGAATGTTTGAAAATGACCACTTTCAAAATTGTGTTTACTTTTGATGTTTTTTTAGTGCTGAAACCACATGCACTGCTGATGGGGCCTCTCTTTATCTAAATCCGGCACTGATTGTGAGTAATGAAACAAAAGACAGTTATTAATCTATGACCCATTATAAAATTATAATATGAATAGAAAAAAACACACACACACTGTCGGAACAGTTATAATATCTAAAAGAAAAATCTTAGAAACGCCGGAGGCTAAACCGATACCTCTAACACTCATTTTCCTGGCTTGGTACAAACACTTCAATAAAGATAAAAGATAATAAAAGCAATAAATAAAAACATCATGTCGGTGAAAGAAAATGCAATGTATGATGGAATGTGAACGAAAGTTTACACTCCCACATAGTCGTATAATTATACTGTGTAACGGGCCACTAATGACAACAATCTAGGCCAAATGTTGCTCATTTAGTCATTAGCTAGTTGTGTTTAACTTGCAAGATGCATGACATTTTCCAAGCGCGAGACACTATACATACAGTGCTAAGATCGATTTGTGTACATGTATTTTATTGATCTAGAATCAAACACCATGAATATCCATTTCGGAGGTGGTTGTAATCCCGTACCCAGCAGTAGAGAAACTATGTTATATTTCTATGCCACATGGTTCTTTGTACGGTATTATTTAAAAAAAATGTTCATGTAAAAAAGCTGACAATATTGTCAAACCGGAATAAACGAAATTTTAGGCTGTAACCCCTTAGCTATTATTAAAAATTCTAACATGACATCTTTCTTTCGCTTTGTAGACAAACGAGCGATTTATCGATGGTATAATCTCATTCGCACATGCGCCGGTGAATGTGACTGACTTTCATTGGCAGCATAAATTGTGTGCGACATTTTCCGCAAACGTAAATATAAATTACCGTCTTCCAATCAAAGTATACTACCGTATTTGTACTCTTAGACATATCAGAATCGAAATAACAATTCTCATGCAGATTTTTTGCAAAGGGAATATAATTATATTACAACATTATAGGCCTATATATATTTAATTCTGTCATGTCTAGATTTAAGATCGGTCCATAACTAATTAACCTTTTTCGTAGAACTCCCCTTTACAAACAATTGTAGTAACATTGATGTTGGTGACAATTAAGTGTATATCTTCAGGTTGACAATATACTAAAATGTGTATAAAGATTGACCCCTTTTTGACTATTTAACTTGATTTGGCAATCTCACTAAACTTTACACAATCATACTCATGTTTTGACACATTTTAAAAGGTAGAATCTCACACATTCTGAAAATTTGATTTTATATTCAGTACAATAATTAGAAGGATGACATTCGAAGATTACTTTCGGATTTGGAGGGTCTATTTTTACATGTGTGGATTGATTGATTGATTGATTGATTTTTGGTGTTTAACGCCACTTTCAGCAATATCATGGCGACCAGTTTTAGTGGTGGAAGAAGCCGGAGTACCGGGAGAGAACCACTGACCATGGGCAAGCAACTGGTAAATTTTATCACTTGCGGCTGCGAGTCGAGTGCACCCTTTTTTGTAATTTACGAAGCCGGGCGCAAACCCACGCTGTATTGGTGGTAGGCTTGTATGAGTTGTTAGGTAATCCAACTACCTAACTCATTGAGCCACCCGGGCCCTCTACATGTTTGAAAATTTCAGATATACATAAATAGTGTATTAAGAAAATGAAGTTTATTTGAATAACATTCCTTGATAATTTAAGACATTTTCAAAATGCCACTTCTCTTATCATTCCTGTATTTCAAATCGTTTTATACATAGGAAAAATATCAGTTTTTACCTGTCACGTTACTGTAATTTATTTATAAATATGCAACAGCATGCAACAAACCAAGCTAATTATATACCATATACAGAAAATATTCCTGATACCTGCTAATCTGGGTCACGGGTCATTGTGAGTAGCATGTGTAGTCACGTGAACAGATACGGTGTTGAAAAAACTGTTGGTACTCATAAAATATTGATAAATGCAATACAAGTTTATGTTTGTCTTCAAGAAATATGATAGACAAAACCATTTGTGAAGTTTTGTGACGAAATATCTCCGATTTCTATTCTATATATAAATTTATGAATTGAAGTTTTAGCTGCTAATCTGGGTCACCGGTCATTGTGAGTAGCATGTGTAGTCACGTGAACAGATACGGTGTTGAAAAAACTGTTGATACTCATAAAATATTGATAAATGCAATACAAGTTTATGTTTGTCTTCAAGAAATATGATAGACAAAACCATGTGTGAAGTTCTATGACGAAATATCTCCGATTTCTATTCTATATATAAATTTATGAATTGAAGTTTTAGAACACAGCTAATTTTAGCGATGTATTTTTATCTTGGACAATAATGAGCATCCTGATTGGATGACCGATTTAAAACACACTGAA
>MJUT01059437.1:51437-75751 GCA_002080005.1 Gigantidas platifrons
GTTACTCTGGCATGGTAGATAGGACTAGGTATTCAGAAAGGGTAAGCAGTACCTAACCGTTACTCTGACATGGTAGATATGTAGATGTTTGTGTTTTGATTTAATTTATAAGACATGTTATTGCTGCTGATGTGGATGTCATTTGTTTTGCTGTTTAATGACCTCAGGTTTGCATTTTTTGTTGTAGGCAAGCCAAAATGAAAATAGGACTTGTACTTCTGGTAGCTATTGGAGTACCAGTGATATATGGATGTAATGAATGCCAGCCGTGTGACTGTCGTATGATTGAAGCAAAGTGTAGTGCTAATTGTTCTTACCGCAGTCTCAATTCAATCCCGAACAACATTCCTTCTGAAATAAATTTACTTGATTTATCTTATAATGAACTTGAAAATGAAGATCTACAAACGTTAGATAAGTTCACAGACTTTTTAGTGAATTTAAAACTTTCATGCAATAAGTTAACATATATTCTACCAAATTCGTTATCAACTGTATCTATTCTACATGAACTGAGCTTGGAGGGGAATATTTTAGAATATGTCAATAGTACATCCTTTGAAAATTTGATACGATTACGAAAACTTATTGGAATTCGTTCCCTACATTTTGATAGCAATACATTTGAGCACTTGAATGGTTTAGACGAACTCTCGATCGTTTTCGACAGTACTTATTTTGACGAGAACATATTTAACCACTTAAATTTAAACAATTTAGATATTGAATTCAAATTGATTCAACAGATACCTACAAATATATTTCGTTTTGGAGTAGATACTCTACTACACCTGCGTATATATGTACCAAATGTAGAAATTCTACACGAAGACACTTTTAGTGGATTAACAATTTTGAGGTCCATTACTATAAAAAGTAAAATAATGAATACTTTACCGAGCTTCATTTTTCATGCAGATGATAATGACGACAGGAATATGCCAATTAATTTGGTTACCGTTGTTATAGATGGTGTGAAATCGTTACCAAGAGACCTGTTTGACAAGCAACAAAGTTTGAAAAAATTATCATTAAATAACATAGAAGATATGTTTTTGTTCGATCCCGAGTCTCAAATTGACACGTTAGACCTGTCTGGTAGTTTTCTTTATCGTATCAACTATGACTGGTTCTCCAGTTTTAAAAGCTTGCGTTTCTTAAATCTTAGCAGAACACAGCTTCACGATTTACACAACGATAGTTTTAGCACACTCTTATCCTTAACCAATTTAGATTTATCATTTAATAACATTACAGACTTTCCAAAAGGATTGTTTAAAGCATCCATAAACACCCTAGTCACACTTAATGTTAGCAACAACCTAATTAAAAATGTTTCCATGAATAGGTTTGAATCATTGAAGTCACTAGAAAAGTTGGACATGGGATATAATGCTTTAAACTACATTGATGAACATGCATTTGCGGATCTCTTCATGCTAACAGAGCTTGTTTTAGATGATAACAAAATTGTTCACCTATCAAGTGATACATTATTTGATCAGTCAAGTTTAATGGACCTCCGTATTGCCAGAAATACAATAACAGAGCTCCCTCCTAAATTATTTAGGAATGCACGTTCTTTAAAACGGTTGGATATCTCTGAAAATAATATTCAAACTTTACCACAAGATTTATTTGAAAGTGTCCACCATCTTGAATATTTATCTTTAAGTGGAAATCCGGTTCACTGTGACTGTTCATTTATGTCACTACGGGAAGGATTGCCAAGAGTAAATATAGTTGGAAGCTGTCAGTCACCTCCTGATTTATTTGATACGAAGTTGACAGATTTAAAAGTTGAAGATAGCTGTCTTGTCACCATTCTTTCAACCTCATATTCATATTCTCACACATCTCCTATGATGTCGGAAACACTACATCTAAACAATTTTCCGACAAGTATCTATGCAACACCTTATGATCAAGCGATATTATCTGTTTATATATCTTCCACCTCTGCACAGCAATTATACCCAACAACTGTCCTACCAAATAGTGATCGAGATACCACGGAGCGTACACTAGATACAACAGTGCGTACAAGTGGTGATCATAAAAATGGAAAGTCAAAACCAGAACAGAGTGCCTTATACATTTCTCTTTGTTGTATTGCAGCTGTATGTGTTGGTGCGGTTCTTTTTGTAATCCACAGAACAGGTTATAGAATAACCAGTAGAATTTATGAAGTTTTTGAACGAATCCCGATGGAAGGAACTGGCGCGAATGATAATGTTCCTCCTGATGATGTGGATGGATCGATAGCAACAGACATTCAAAATGTTCCTCCTGATGATGTGGATGGAACTATAGCAACAGACTTTCAAAATGTTCCTACTGGTGATTTGGGTGAGTCGATAGCAACAGACTTTCAAAATGTTCCTCCTGGTGATTTGGGTGAATCGATAGCAACGGAATTTCAATACGTTCCTCCTGATAATTTGTGTGAATCGATAACAACAGATTTTCAAAATGTTCCTCCTGGTGATTTGGGCGAGTCGATAGCAACAGACTTTCAAAATGTTCCTCCTGGTGATTTGGGTGAATCGATAGCAACAGACTTCCAAAATGTTCCTCTTAATGGTTTAGGTGAATCGATAGCAACGGATTTTCAAAATGTTCCTCCTGGTGATTTGGGCGAGTCGATAGCAACATACATTCAAAATGTTCCTCCTGGTGATTTGAGTGAGTCGATAGCAACAGACTTTCAAAATGTTCCTCCTGGTAATTTGTGTGAATCGATAGCAACGAACTTTCAAAATGTTCCTCCTGATAATGTGTGTGAATCGATAGCAACGGATTTTCAAAATGTTCCTACTGATAGTTTGGGTGAATCGATAGCAACAGACTTTCAAAATGTTCCTCCTGATAATTTGTGTGAGTCGATAATAACAGACTTTCAAAATGTTCTTCCTGGTGGTTTGGGTGAGTCGATAGCAACAGACTTTCAAAATGTTCCTCCTGGTAATTTGGGTGAATCGATAGCAACGAACTTTCAAAATGTTCCTCCTGATAATGTGTGTGAATCGATAGCAACAGACTTTCAAAATGTTCCTCCTGATAATTTGTGCGAGTCGATAACAACTGACTTTCAAATTGTTCCTCCTGATAATTTGGGTGAATCGATAGCAACGAACTTTCAAAATGTTCCTCCTGATAATGTGTGTGAATCGATAGCAACGAACTTTCAAATTGTTCCTCCTGATAATTTGTGTGAATCGATAGCAACTGACTTTCAAAATGTTCCCACTGATGGCTTGGGTGAATCGATAGACACGGACATTCAAAACGGATAAGTTGTTACAATACCAAATATAGTGTTCTTATATTAACACAAATTCTATTATATGGCTACTTTCAAAAGTCAGTCGATTTTTCCTGCTGTGAAATATCATAGAAATCATGGTTTCCAAATTTACTTCAATAATCATACCTTAATGGTTATATCTCTCTTTGTATTAAAAGGTTACGATACTTATATCCGTCATGGGGCCAATTTAGCTGGGGAAAACATCACGCAAGATAGAATATATTTGATCCTGTCGTTCAAACTATGCATGAATTTTGAATAGTGAGCATATAATTTTATTACCCCATAATGTTTTGAGTACATCATTAAAAACCATGTTCTTGTTCATATTTTAAGTGTACATCTTGTATATTAGAAATGTTAAAGTGTGTATGAAATGTCAAATTTTTATACTTGTTGAGAAAGGGAATATATTTTTTTTTTAATAAAATGAAAAATTAAATACCACACTTTCGAACAGTGTCAAAATCTAATCTAATATAAAGATGGTAGATTCAGAGCCAAAATCGATTTCCTCAACCCACATATACATGACCGCTCACTTTCTTGGCTTAGTACAGGTATTTTCTTGGCTAGGTACAGGTATTTTCTTGGCTTGGTACAAGTATTTTCTTGGCTAGGTACAGGTATTTTCTTGGCTTGGTACAGGTATTTTCTTGGCTTGGTACAGGTATTTTCTTGGCTAGGTACAGGTATTTTCTTGGCTAGGTACAGGTATTTTCTTGGCTTGGTACAGGTATTTCAAAAACAAGTAGAGGGGTTAAACTAGTTCTATGGGTCCAATATATAATTGGATAGAAAAGGGAACAGCATTTTATTATTGTTTCCACACATTTACAGTTTTCTGATTTATTATTTTCTTGACATATTTCTTTGTAAAGCCCCTTCAAATGTCATAGTGTGTTAGTAAGGTTTTAGTTGTAGGTGGCATATTCGATAATTCTGTCTAGTATATTTCTAAATTTCAACGAAAATATCGAATATTGTCGCGTTTTTAGTCACATTTGGTTTCAATTAATCGACATTTTCTGAAAGGAATTCCTAGGGTTGGTGTATCCTCTGCTCATTTGTTGTGACAATACTAGAAAGAATGTTGGCGTAAACAAAATAACAAAACGAATAATGCTAGTAAAGTTTGAAACTGTAGTTAACATTTTTTTTTTAATTATTAACAGAATAACAGATATATACCAATTACATATATAGTGTGGTGGTACAAGACTATGTATCAGGTCGAGCCTGTTGTATGAACTAGTATCACTACGAGTCGCGATAACGACGAGTTGTGATGCGGTTAGTTCACGCAACAGGCAAGACCTGATACATAGTCTTGTACCAACACACTATTTATGTAATAAGTTTATCTAACATTTCAATAAAAACAAATTTTAAACAAATAACAAGGGTCGAATTAATATTTACAACCTTTTTTTTTACAATACTCGCAGGAAGACTACATTTTGTGAATGACATCATGTTATTTGTTGCCGTTCTTTCACCAATGTCGAATTACTGTTCAATCACTTTCAGTGTCATTGTACAATCCGACAACGCTTTTAAAAAGGACATGTGGACCTTACAGTTGCTGTAAATATTGATACTATGTCTTCACGTTGCCTACATTGATGTGTTTTTCGCCGGATTCCAATGATATGACGTAGTTACAAAGGAGTTCGGCAGAGTACGTCTCGTGCAACGTCGCTCCATTCTTTTATCACCACAGTGTGGTGATACAACATCTTGTATCAGACAGGCTACTTTCGTTAATTTCAAAGGAAAACGTACATAATGTTAGATAAAATAAATTATTTTCTACAATAATATTAATAACCCATTAATTCTTTTGCGTATCACTTGACGTTTGTCGTCCGTCATTGTCAATTGTTTTCACATTTTAATCTTCAAGTGAAGATCCGAGATCATGTAGGATCAGAACCACAGGGTCTCAATTGCAAGCTTTGCGTACGCTACGGTGGAGGAACTTTAAAAAATATTATCAAGAACAAGGAGTGGAAAATTAATTGTATTTTGACATAAAAATAATATTGTAAATCGCATGCATTATCACATTGGACCCAGCTGGTGCTCAGAATTCAGCATATGATACAACAGACGAAATAATATTCTTTACCAGGTGAGCGATATATACTCATGTGAGCATCTTGCTTTAAATGTATGTACTTATTATTATTATTATATCAATAAATTATATGTTAAATACTGAATTTTCAGATAACTGCAAAATGCCTATTCTGTCCAGATGTTTGTAAATAGTGATAGCTTCACACGAACAGATTAACGAAACAATGACTTCACATATTCTAAAAACGCCCACATGTCCACATAATACCAATTTAATACAATGAAATCGAAAATTTGACCCCTCATCCAACACAATCATGAATGCATACCATGAGTGTGATGCCTTATTAAACGATACACGATAATTATATCCCTGCTAGAATGGCACAATAATAACCACCTTTATAGAATCACCAGCTATGGTTGAATCAAATACTTTAAGTGATGTCGCTAGGTGAACATCTAGTTTACATGCAGTTTTAGAATGTTCAAGAAATGTTTGAAGATATCATTGGGATAATCAGAAGCAGTAAATCAAAGGGCAGAAAATATAATGGAGAAAAGAAGAGGGTTAAAAGACAAAGTGTGCACCACAAAATACTACACAGAAAACTAAAGATTAAGCAACACGAACCTCACTAAATACAAGAGAGAATCAGGTATTCCGGAATGGTAAGCAGTTCCTGCTTCACTAGTGCCACCCGTGGTGTTACTCCGGAGATAAGTCATGAAAGAGGAAAGAAGGACGTGATTGTGGATATGACAAAAGAAACATATACGTGATTATCTGTGACAGATATTTCGTTGCGTATTATATGACCGTTGATTTCCCAAATTGAAGATATTATATAGTAAAGGGTTGTAATCGAGATATCAAATACTGCGTAGCGTATTGTAAGTCCATAGAGTTCCCACGTCCGCAGAGATTTTTGAATAAAGGGCTGTAACAACAGTACAAGCACATAGGATAAAAAGAAACAACAGTACAAGCACAAAAATAAAACAAAAAGAAACAACAGTACAATCACAAAAAGAAACAACAGTACAATCACAAAAATAAAACAAAAAGAAACAACAGTACAAGCACAAAAATGAAACAACAGTACAATCACAAAAATAAAACAAAAAGAAACAACAGTACAAGCACAAAAATAAAACAAAAAGAAACAACAGTACAATCACAAAAATAAAACAAAAAGAAACAACAGTACAATCACAAAAATAAAACAAAAAGAAACAACAGTACAATCACAAAAAGAAACAACAGTACAATCACAAAAAGAAACAACAGTACAAGCACAAAAATGAAACAACAGTACAATCACAAAAATAAAACAAAAAGAAACAGCAGTACAAGCACAAAAATAAAACAAAAGACAAAAAGAAACAACAGTACAATCACAAAAATAAAACAAAAAGAAACAACAGTACAAGCACAAAAATAAAACAAAAGACAAAAAGAAACAACAGTACAATCACAAAAAGAAACAACAGTACAAGCACAAAAGACAAAAAGAATCAACGGTACAACCACAAAAGACAAACAACTCTTACCGAGAATGATATCTGGTTCTCCGGAAGGGTCTCGACCAAAATACAATAAAATTAACGAAAAGCATGCAACGAGAAATATACTCCTGTATGTTTTGATCAATACATTTATAATGGTCACCACAAATTCAACGATACTAGTTCATTATTACATTTGTTAACAATTTATTTTGATGATAAGACTAACTCCATGACCTCACTGGTAAAGTGGATCGGTTGAAAAATATGTGATGTTAATTCTCGAAAATGAAACTCGAATACAATGAACAAAGAATATTATAATGTTCATTGCTTAATATTATTTGAAAATCACATGAATTGTCAGCTGATCAAGTGCATTGGACGTAAAGCAGCCTCTACTTCTCTAACAAACATATCATCATTGTTCTTGTTGGTTTCTAACCTGAAATAAAAACGTAGATATCAAATTTATTGCACACGACGCGTTTCTGGAATAACGTTTATATTTGAAAGCCAAATAATTAAAACGTTTTTGGGAGCGAAAATACCAAAAGGCCTAAATATAATATCCAAATTCGGCTAAGGTCATCTATGCCCGAGGGAGAGGAATCAAATACGGGTTCATTTAATATTTAAATCAACGTTTTATTATAGCACCTACAGCAATAGATGTAACCTTGAATATGTCAAATCGACTGTCGTGTTATAATGCTTCTAATGTTTTCAAATTAAACTACACACTCAGGAGAGGATAATGTCGAAACTAACTAACCACAAGTATGGAAAATTTCATTTCCGTAGATCAAGGGAGACATCATTGGAAAAGTTACCCATCAATATAAATCCTACTGGAAATACTGAAAATCAGATATCCATTATGCACACCTAGTTGGAACAAATAAGGAAATATGAGATTCAAGACCAACCGAGTAATGTTATCAAGTTGACTGAGTTGTATTTTATATGTAACCATCGGATATTGAATATTTAAGTAACCTTGTGATAAATACAGAGGATATTTGTTCAGAATATATGAGTTTCCCTTGCAAATGTCTCTGGCAATGTATGATCGTAAAATTGGTCTTTTGGGGTCAAAGAATGTATTACCTCCGTAATAGGAAACGGACCTGGATTTCCCGAAACAAACTTAAGTTACTTCTAAAACATTGTTTCGGAGCACCTGAGTTCAACCTCGGTTTTTAGTGAGGTTCGTGTTGTATATCGTTGTTTGTCCTTTTTCTTTTGGCCATTGTGTTGTCTGTCCTTCGATTTACTTATTCTGATTACCCCTTTGTTATCTTCAAACTCTTCACCCATCAAATTACAATTTTAAAAATAACCATACCAACTTTCTGATGCCATTATAATCCATTTCTTTCCTACCAACATTTCAACTTCACCCATGGCATTTATGAAGCTCCTCAACGCTTCGGTCTTTGAAGGTTTACGATCTCTAGCTTCTATAAATATCTGAAAATCATTACAAACGTTTCTATACGTCAAAAATATTGTATTTGCATTTGTTAAGAAGTCCACATTGACACATTTGTTCAAGGAGTTATTTTACAAATCGAATGTTGATTTATCATTATTGTAAATATATGGTATACAATAAATATATGTCTTAAGAACATTAAGAAAAAACACAAATACATACACACACAGACATTGCTAGTAATTAAGTAGATATACATTGTGTGAAAATGTGATATACTTAATAAAACTAACAAGGAACAGAGCCGGATCATGACAGCGATCGTAAGGTAGTTGGATTAATATCTACAAATACAATCCATGCATATCATAACTAAGACCGTTTTGTCCGTGATTATGTCTCTCAGACCTGGGTAATATTTTGGTATATTACCTGGACAAGACCACATTATTATATAACCGAAGGGGGGGGTAATATGTCTCTTAGACCTGGGTAATAGTTTGGCATATTACCTGGACAAGACCACATTAATATCATTATTATACTGAGTGTCTAATTGTCCAGGTAATATGCCAAAATATTACAGTATCAAATATCACTACAGAAACTTATACGAAGTATAATAATTTTAAATATAAATGTACACTAAGTGTCTATTATCATTGTCCCGTTGTGGCCGCTATCATACCGTTCATTTAGATGTAGTTAGTTGAACTCTGAGCTTGATTACCGATTGTTATACAACTCTATTCTATTCGATAATGTTTGTCGGTAAATTATGGCATGTTAGTGGGTTTTGCCCCAGAAACTCCAGTTTTCTCCACCTGACAGACACGTTATAGCTGAAAATTTGTTAAACGTCCATATCCCACCCAGTGCCAGATTATCCATTAAGTACATTAGAACTGTGCCTAGGGCCTACAAAGTGAAGAATTTCCTGAAAATAAGCATTTTGTCTGGTGCACTTCATTTTTAATAAATATGACACAAAACAAATGACAAAATAGTGTCTAGGGCCTAGTGTCTATACTTTTTTATTCGATTTACAGCTTCTGATTGGCCCTTTGGTATCTTCAAACTTTTCCCATTTAAGACATGATGTACTATTCCTTTTAACCAGCTGGCATCTGACTAGAACATAATATTGTATCATTTCTACAAACATATTAACAATAATACATTACTTTTATATTAAAAAGAGGTTCAGATATCAAAAACACATCGAAAAATATGGTAGCTCTTATTGTTTCTTAAATAGCTATCAACCAAATAAAAACATGTATAAATTTGGAGTCTGATTTAGACAAAATATATAATTAATTTGGGGTCGTCGTGGTTGTGATCGCATGGTAGTTGGATTAACTGTGCAATTAGTGTCTATCACCACTAACGTTGTGAATTCGAATCCAACTCAAATCGAGGTGTACTCGACACAACATTATGTGATAAAGTTTGTCAGTGATTTTGGGCAGGTCAGTAGTTTTCTCCGGTTTCCTCCACCAATAACACTGACCGTCACGATATAACTGAAATATTGTTGAATGTGGCGTTAAACACCATAATCCTAACCCTCTGATTAATTTAGATATTTACCGCAAGTAATTTGTGTTCCTCTGAAGCCAACAGTTGATCTTGTTGTATATTGCTGACATCTATTCTAGACATTCCTAATGATACTGCTATTTCAAAGTTTGGGTTTTCTATTGATTGTGTTAGCAATACCAGGAACTCATCGGACATAGGTGGCGGGTAATCTACAGAGACATAGAGTGTGATCGTAAACAATTAACAATGAAGTTTGAATGTTACATACAAAGACATCAAGAACCTCCTTCAATAAAATAACACACTACTATGTCACCACAATTTAGATAAATGTGAGTTATACAAGGTTGGTAGCTCGATGATACAGTATACAATTACGGCCCCCGGAAGAGGTGAATATCCGAAATTGTCAACCCTACTAGGATTATTTCCCCGAGGGAAATAACCCTAGTGGGGTTGACAATTTTGGATATTCATCGATTCAGAGGGCCGTAACTGTTTTATTATACCGAACAAACAGTTGAAATATATTGTTTAATATTTGAATTGTTAAAGTATTATTCCATGTTTTTACACGGTTGAATAATAGGGTGATTCAATGGACGTGTGTAATTCTTGAGGTTATTCACCATTGGCGGCAATTAGAAGCAAAAATATCCAGATTATTTTGTGTCATGTGATTATCTTTTGACCAATATAATTGATTCTTTATTATGTGAGGTATAATAATGAGTATTATGGAATTATAAAGAAAAAATATGCATAGAAACAAAAATAAAATGATGATATAGAAATAAATTATAAAACTATAAATTATGAAATTTCTCGATTTTGAAATACCTGATGAAGGTTATTCCATAAACTCGTCGTGTGCATTAAATTAGATATCTACGTTTTTATTATATATTCCATTTAGCAAGCTTATACATATTTACCCGGATATAAGAAATATATGAACCTACAAATTGTGAACATTTTATTTCAATGTAAGTGGTCTGTCAATTTTGTGAAAGTTCGTGATATACGATCTCTTGTCATTTTATTACAGTTGATGTTATGTTTTACCAGAGGTTTCAATCCAGACTAATTGGGTATGTTACCCCTGACTGTACATTCTGCATTAATTTATGGGCGTGTTCCCATTTAACAGTAACGGGACAATCTATTAAAAGTCTTGCTTTGTTTAAATTCTTATTTATGCTTCATTATATTTGTAAATTAAATTAACCAATGTTTTTTGTTTGTTTGTTATTATCTTATGGCTTGCGGTGTATCTACTGTTCATGCATATGGAGTATAGGCTATATATTCAAAATGACTAAGATTACTGTCTTACCGCCTGGGTTGTATAAATTTGAATCAGTAAATGCTTTATTCACCCAACGCCAAAATGTTGTCTTCTTGTTTTTGTCTTTTTCATACCTTATTAAGCAAAAGAAACATGATGTATTTATTTAATTAATTATTAAGGCGAAAGCTTATCAGTAAATAACTAATATTTTTTGCATTTTTTAAAAGCAAATTATGTATTTATGTGTACGTATAACTATGTCATTGAGCTATCAACCATTTCTATATGTGAACTATATATGGTTGATAACGCGATGATACAGTGAACATTGTGGCTTTATAAAGACAAAATATGCATAGAAACACAAAAATGATGATATGGAAATAATTCGTAAAATAATAAAGTATAAAAACTGTTGATTTGTTTGTTATTTTGATCTATGCGTTATGTCGCAAATAACAAGTAATTGACAGTTACATTACATTGCATCAGAGAAACAGTCTATGTGTGCTGGCATCGTTTAAACATTTCAAACTGACATCATATACGAACGCGTCTGGCTTAGTAGAATACTGCTTTCATTTGACGTACACTTTATATTGTGATTTCGTGAAAAATAGAAATATGCATTTAAATAGTTAAAATGTCCCGGATTGAACTTAAACATAGAAACTTGATCGACATTACCACAAATGGCTGTCTGTATCAGTTTTAGACAAATATTTCCTGAATCAATACTATGTCCCAAATATTTAAAGTCCAGATGATAACAAACAACAATCACTTTGGATTTCGATGGGATTTTGTCTCGTGTTCATTTATATCTATTTCCTGTCTTAGTTCATTTTAAGTATTACCATTGCTTCATTTGCAACAAGATTGATGTACACATATCACGGCGTCCCCCTTTAGAGACGGCTGTTAAAAGTGTAGCTATACCAAGATCATCTCTTGCTCTACTGCTATCTCTCCAGCGAAGTAGAAACTGAAAT
Source organism: Gigantidas platifrons (assembly GCA_002080005.1). Lineage (NCBI taxonomy): Eukaryota > Metazoa > Mollusca > Bivalvia > Mytilida > Modiolidae > Gigantidas > Gigantidas platifrons. Next base: position 63,605 of record MJUT01059437.1, read on the forward strand.
AAAATATAACTCTTGTTTAATGATGTCTTCAAGATGCGATTATTTGGCTTTCAAATATGTTGGCTTTGAGCGTACATGATGAAGGTTATTCCAGAAACGCGTCGTGCGCACTAAATTTTATATCTACGTTTTTATGAAAGATGCGATTATTTTGCTTTCAAATATCAGTTTTATTTTTATCGAACCTGTGGAAGGTTATTTCAGAAACGCGTCGCGCACACTAAATTTTATATCTACCTTTTTGTTATTATTATCAACGAGTCGATACCTATTATCGAGAACTATTAGACTCCGAGGGTATATTCCACCCAGTAGTCAGTATTTTGGCACTCACGTGGTTTGTTAGATATATTTTGTCGAAATTTATACACTTCCTCAATCATGTAATTATAATTAAACTAATGTTCTCCTCCCTCATGCATAGATGACCTTAATCAATTTTGGCTCTCCTATTTAAGTCCTTTGATTTTCTTTCTCTCAAAGACTTTAGATTACTTGGTTTTCAAATATTTTGGCTTTGAGTGTACCTGATGACATCTTCGCTAGCCAAGGGTTACGATCCGTTCAACTGAAGATGAGTAGAGTGGATCGTAACCCTTGGCTAGCGAAGATGACCTGATTAGGGTTATTCCAGAAAGGCGTTGTGCGCATTAAATGTGATATATACTCTGAGTGGTACAATTTCTCCGAAAGGGGCTTCTGTTATCTGAAATCTCATACTGATTAAACCCAAAGTGTACAAATCTGTTATGCATAATTGGAAAGATAATTAGCATGATTTACTATCGATCTCCTTAACCACTAGATCACATAACCACCAAAAGCGATTTTGTATTAGCAACAGCAATGATAAATATGACACACAGAAGATCCTATGATGACTGAAGGACATCATGACACAAGTTGTACCAAACATAGTCATTCATAGCACGTCAAAATGTAAAATATCAGCACAATTCGCAAAACATTACGTGATTGATCTTTTGTTCTTGTGTAGCCTCTTCCATGTGCAGCACCGTGTCTACTTCTTTATATGGTATTCCTAGCAACACTACTATCTTGTACCATTCATCGTCCAATTGATATAATATTCCCCGCAGAAAGGAATCGTTTGTAAAACCTAAAAATCGATTACATGTATATAATAGAAATAATTTTATATAAAAGGAAACAAACACAACGAGATGAGCATTTCCTTGGTCTTTATGACATCTGTATGCTTATTATACTTTAGACAGTAATCTTGGTCATTTAGATACTTGTCATTTCTTCATATGCAGTATATAAGTATATACATATACATGTATTCATATACACGTATATTTTAGAAGAAAATAAATGTTAGGGAATACCGAAAGGGCAATAAAATATGGACAATCCAGAGAAACTGGCAACACATTGCTCACAATAAGAAAAAAAACGCAACACAACACGTATCGGACATCATTACACGCAAACAATCGCAAACAACATTGGCATTTGAACAAAAAAGAAAACTGTTGTTTACTCATTGCATATGCAATAATTGTTTTCTGCCTGTTGATTCATATAAACATAAAATATACTCACAGTATTCCTTTTCACGAAAAAAATAAAAGTAGGACTTTGTCTATGTTAATATGCATTTCTAGTGTATCTTACAATTTACTCACTCCAGTGTTATGCTTAGAAACTAACAGATATTATAATACTGAGCCCTGACCTGACGTCATAAAACTTTCTATCCAAAATCATCCATTTAGAAAATTGCATATACTACATAGAGTGTTCTGACTGGACGTTTATCGAATATGAGAAGTGTCGAAAATCCTGGTCAAATTATTTTAATTTCATGTTTTTCGCTTATCATAATTTTACTTACCTCTCCAAGATGGGTCTCCTTTTGCCTCCTCTTTGAAATTTACTGTTTTCATTGATGCAAATTTTGGTATTAACGGCTGGTTATCATTAACAGGTGCAAGACTAGTCCTAGATTTCCGGCGGTCATCTATGACAGGGGATATAGGAGGAACATTAGGAGTTATTAACTCATTCACTTGCTTGTCACATTTATATAATTGTACTGATATTGACGTTAAAGTTTTTTCTGGTTGAGATTTGTCCGGTTTTTCTGGTCTGACGGACAAGTCTTTATTTTCTTCATGGAATGATTTCTTTGGTTTTACTGCGAATATTTGTATTTCACCAAAAGCTTCGTCAACATTTTCTGCTAGATGTAATGTAAAACATTGATAATTAATCCTCCTTGCATGAAACTGTAGATAAACTTCATCGGAGTCGCCAACAACATGAAGGTTTTGTAAAGTCTTGCCTAACTTGCACCGATATTTGTATCTAGAATGAGCCTCAAACCATAATGATTGCGTTGGTTTTTGATCAATATATCCCTCTTGAAGCCAGAAGTTCTTGCGACTTTCAGCATTTTCTACTTTTACACATTCCACAATAACAGTGAACGTATTGCCATTGCCAATACGTGTAGACATGACTAGAAACATAACTGTATAATCTCGTTTTTGTGCCTTTTCAAATGTTCCGTGTACCTTCTTCGCCAAAGAGATGGGATCTGTTCCTTTCTTTGTTTCCACACATGTTTTGCTAAATAATCAAATATATTTTTGATCAAATAAACCTGAAGTAATTCACATATTTGTAGATGTTCGTGTTTCTTCTTTTGTTATGTCGTTGTACTATTGTTGCTTTATTTATCGTCTCAGGACTTCGATACTCTATGGTCGTCGTTTGATTTTCAATATCGCACGTTTTATTCATTGTTGGAATGATAAAACTGCATGAAATGTTTTGTGATTTTGAATGATAACAAAGCATTACTATAAATAATGAAATATACAATAAAGGACACCTCTATATAACAAATTACTATCTATAAAGGAGTCTCATTTTTCCTATTAATGAATAGTGCATATAATTTTAATATTATAAAAAGGACAACTGCCCATAAAGGCCACATTTGCAGATACCTCTGAGTGACCTTTATATAAAGGTCTTACTGTATATATAAAAGCTCATCTTATATTTTGAGATCTAAGGCAGAATTGTTTGTGTTTGTTCAATCGAAAACCAAAATTCTGTGAATTCATTTTTATTCATTGAATACTTATCTTTCTGGTTTTCGATAATTCAATCGAAGCACAAAGTTTAGTTCACGACGAAAAGCATAAAAATTACAACAGAAGTCATTTACAAGTATCAAAATAACGAATTCAAATGTTAACGAACATCTGCGAATCTGTCAATCGACGAGAATTGACACCAACGATATTAGTGAACCACAGCAGATTTAAATTACCAAATTATTTTCAAATCACAACTTTGTATACAAACAGATTCTACAAAGAAATGTCGACACGTATCTATACAATATGCCAATATAAAAACAGATTCTACAAAGAAATGTCGACACGTATCTATACAATATGCCAATATAAAAATCATTTTATGGTGGGTGTTTGTTGTGTTTTTGGTGATAATCTATAATAATGTTTATTGCAATGTAGGTTATATCTGACAAGTCTACATATAGGCAATGTCATACTTACACTGAAAACGTTCGCGACGAAAACTCCACACGTTTATTAGATATATTAACATTTGTATCCAGAGCTGCCCAACTGTCAGGACTAATATCACCTATTTCATAAACATTAGAACTAAATGCACAAAGTTCTCCCCCTTGACCATATTCCACAGGAAGCGGAAGTCTAAATAAAACATCATTTTTAGGTCCAATTTTGTTTTCTGCTTGAACACTACAAAAACACGTACAAGAATAAACATCTTCCATTTCTGTGGAACCAAACAGCTCAGAACTTGGCGGATCTGTTATCTGCAACGACAAAATATCAATTATCGGGTCTCGTGCTAACTCTCGTTCAACTCTTGTGCTGCCAAAATTACATTGAAGATGAGATGTGTATTCAAACATGACAGACGATGTCAATTTAATGTCACGATTTAAAATTAGATTGCCGTTTAACACATTTTAATATCAAAACTCCAAAAACAACCGCATTGATGAATATACTGGTTTCTGATGTAACGACAACTCTGCTGGTGGACTATTAGTCCTCGATGATATCATCTACCCAGTAGTGAGTGCTTCGGTAGTCCTCGATGATATCATCCACCCAGTAGTGAGTGCTTCGGCACTGACATGGTTTATTATATATATTTATTACTGAAATTAATCGTTCCAAAATAATGTCATTATTAATCAATCTGAGGTTCTCCTCCCTCATGGTATAGGTGACAATAGCCGATTTTGTCAATCCTGCTTAGGCCCTTTGGTTTTATTGCTCCCAAAACTTTAAATTATTTGACTGTCTAATCTTTCAATTTTGAGTGTACCTGATGAATATTATTCCAGAAACGCGTAGTGCGCACTAAATTAGATATCTACGTTTCTATGTTGAAAGTATTGTTACACAGAAATTGAGCATTGTGATTTCGATACAACGTTGGCACCCCTCTGTTTAAAATATATACAATAGCAATATGAATAATTAATGACGCTTTGGTAATGACAAAAACAAATAATGCCATTTGCTATAAATCCATGCCTTCTCATCAAGAGAAAGTGTAAACAGTGATGGTAAACAATTGCACTAAAATCAACGAAACAACCATTTTTCAAACCAATACTGTTTGAGCATTTTCCCTTAATTATTACCTCTAAAATAACTTGAGTCTCTTGATCGAATGTATCCGGCTGAATTGCTATTTCAACACCTGGATGAAATTGTGATTTCAGAGTGATGGCTTCACTATTTACATGAAAAATTTCCTTGATTGGACGACTTACGATCACAAAAGCATCCAACAACGACATATCAATTGTAACAATGCAGTAGTATTTCTGAAATAAACAAACATCTCAAATTCAAATTGTCTTCGACTATAAATCATGGCCGCGATCGTATGGTAGTTATATTTACATCTACAAATGCAACTAATGCCTATTATCACAAACATTGTGAGTTCAAATACATCCCTTTGAAAGATGTTCTCAATACAACTTCATGTGATAAACTGCCAGTGATTTTTGGAAGGTCTGGTTTTATTCAGATGCCCAGCTTTCCTCCACAAATAAAACTGACATCCATGGTATAACTGACATGTTGAAAGTGGCATCAAACACTCATTACCCTATAACGGTTATATACAGCTGTACATTGTATTACATGTGTTGAACATGATTGAATATTGTAATTGACAAACTAAATTTTGTGAAAGATCCAATATAGCGATGTTGATTCATACAGCTGAATAAAGACAGATATTCTAAGAATTTAAGACTAACATAGTTACTTTTAGCAGGTACTAGCACCGACATGTTTCCTAGAGTAATATTCCTCAGAAGGAATTGTACACAAGAACCAATCAAAGTCACACGAAAGGAAATGGATTTAAATGTACAGCTGTCAAGACAGATGATGTATATCTTACCGATCCTGCTTCAACCTTCAATGAGTCAACCAAGGCAAAGAATCCTCTATTTCCTTTCAATGCAAGTTCTTCTTTAGCCTCGAGCTCTCCAAATACTGGAACTGAGAGAGTAGCCGTTGTCTGCCGGCCTGTGCGTCCTAATCTATAATTTATTACGTCACTGAAAATCTCATCCCTATCTGAAAGTCCAAAGTCTTCATCGGAATAATCTATTGCTTGTTTACGGCACATCACTGAGAATTTATCGTCAGGAGAACCATCAGTGTAGTCTATATATAGATCTAAGCGATCACAAAACGTTCGTGTTCCACCTTGCATTTGTATTGTCTGTAACTGTATCTCGCTAAACAAAAATAGTTTACCACATTATAATATAACGTTTCATAAAATCACACATTTCACAAATGAATGAAACTTTGATTAAAACTTAGTGTTAATTTAAGTCTTCCAGGGAAGACATGTGTCGCCTGCGAACTTTTTCGATATCAGAAATATTCGAAGTTCTGTCAAACAGGAAGTGGGAATGCGGCAGATTCGAAACTGTCTTACACGATACAATTCTCCATACTGATGCTCTGTGCCAAATATCAAGAAGCTGGCCTGTGTGGTTCCTGAGAAAAATGTGACAGAAATTATTTTGTGACGCCGACGACGACACAAGACGACGACGACGCAAGACAACGGATAGTGATCCCTATACGTCGCCTCTGCGTAACGCAGGCGACACAAATATCTAATGTTTGTATTTTAAACAATGCAATTTCGTATATTGTTGTCCTATGTCTTATAAGAAGCAGGAATTGCTTACAACTCGCGAGTACATGGGTTCATCCCCCGGTATTTGGTTGGTATCGTGTTGCTCAACTTTTAAATTTTCTGTGTTGTGTTATTTGGTTGGTATCGTGTTGCTCAACTTTTCAATTTTCTCTGTTGCGTTATTTGTTTTATTTGTCATCGTCCTGTATCTTATGTATCCAATTGTTGCCAGCGTCCTTGGGTTGTTCATTCTTGATTGTCACTTCGGTTTTCTCTAACGCTTATTTAGTCATAGATTGAGATGAGCTTCGACGGTTTTATGACTATGTAATAAGATGCTATGATATATGCCAATTTTCTTAAATCAAAATAATTAGTTTCAATTCATGAAAACGAAAACACTTCTCAATTCTTCATCGGACCAGTAAAACATAACACTATGAACTATTTACATCGTAATTATCGTTATGCAAATATAGATACACTGAGCTCATTTGACATCGAAGACCAGGTCTTTGGTTGACCTTATGTACATATTGTGTAAGGGCCCGGGTGGCTCAGTGAGTTAGGTAGTTTGATTACCTAAGAACTCATGCAAGCCTATCACCAATACGGCGTGGCTTTGCGCCCGGTCTTGTCAATTACAAAAAAGGGTGCACTCGACTGGCAGTCGCAAGTGATAGTTTATCAAGTACAAGTACTAGAGCCGTATCTTTCTCAATCAATTTGTAAAATAAAATGATAAAATGTATTTGTAATTGTAATGCATTCTTGAACTTACCGAAGACCACCCTGAGAACATTGTGCAAAGCCAGCCAACAAGTTCCTCATTTCCTTTGATCTGCATAACGTTATAGGCGACTTCCCTTGCTGTGAATTTAAAAGCAAAAAACGATAACCAATCATTACAATACAAACACAGCATATGTGTATCGTGTTTTACACGCCTAGTAATGATGCGGTTTACAAAACTGATATAATTATACATATAATATGTTTATCTAGCATTTTCGTAGACAAAAGATAGTACTACTGTTTGGATTTCAACATCATATGGTAATGAAGAAACACTTACCGGTACCAAATACCATGATAATGAAGAAACAATTACCGGTACCAAGTAATATGGTAATAAAGAAACACCTACCGGTACCAAATACTGTGGTAATGAAGAAACACATTCCGGTACCAAATACAATGGTAATGAAGAAGAACTACCGGTGGTAACTCGTCCAAGTAATATGGCAATGACGAAACAAATACAGGTACCAAATAGTTATATACCATATACAGAAAAGATTCCTGACACATGCTAATGTCAGAATAGAAAAATCAAGATAAGTTGTGTTCACTGCCTAACATAAAAAAAACATCATCGTTTGGCCGTTGTCCAATTACGATAACTAGTCTTAAGCTAAGAATAACATTGTTTCAGAAAAAGATATAGTATACAAAAGTCGGAGTCATTAAAAACCATGATGGTCAGAATCGTCATCCTACTAAATTTGGCTATAGAGTTCTGGAAAAAAAATAGTTCCTAGAAAAAAAAAGACAATATTAAAAAGAAATAAATGTATATACCCAAGGATGAAATCTAAACATAAAGTTTGAACAAATATATACGAAACTTTTTAATATCAAAAGATAATAAATAAAAAGAAATCAGAAGTAAGAAAAAAATTGGAGGGTGGATAGGGGTCAAAGTGATGATTCTTCAGGGAGTATAAAAAGAGGAGAAATTCCAGTGTGCGGCAGTCAACACAATAAAATCAGATCCTGCTGGATTATTTAATTTATGTGTTTTTATTTAAAATATTATAGGTAAGTCTCTGTTACTCTGTAATTCTGGTATTCTGTTATTTTGGTATTTAGTTTTATAATCATTTAAAATTTTGTTAGTTTCATATGAAATTAAATATCTTTAGTATGGATTGTTAATAATAAAAGAAAAATTTTCCAGCATGAGAATCAGAATTAATTGAAATAATTGATGTAGATGAAATGAATAAGTAAATGGAAATACAGATAATTTATTCAAGTGATTAATGTTATTAATGAGCATATTTTGAATGAATGATGTATTTTATTAGTAGGAACCTATCTGAGATGGACTTCCGAGGTATAAATTGGATTAATTAAATATTTTATTTTAAAGGTGAAATTTTAAAGACTTAAATTGTATTTTGATTCTAAGGTTAAAGAGATAAGAAAGATTAACTGATTTAATTTCGATATCAATTTGCTTGCTATACTTTCGATTTTCAGTTTATTATAATGCAGTATTGTATTTTCAATTATTGATATGTTTCTTTTGTATACTGTAACTATATATATTAAGTCAACACAATAAAATCAGATCCTGCTGGATTATTTAATTTATGTGTTTTTATTTAAAATATTATAGATCCCGGTACGTTCCCTGAGTGACAGGAGTGCAATCACACCAGAGCAATACCACCACACACATCCGCCTTGTCATCTCTGGTGGAGAAATTGTCATCACACACCACCTTGTCACATTTGGTGGAGGAAAAAGGGATAGCATCCAGCAGAGGATATACGGGAACAATTGATGTTTTTAAGAGACGGAAAAATTTCAGGTGAGCTAGGTGTATCCTTTTCTCCTAGACTACAAAATGCACTTTCGATAGCAAAGAAAAACAAAACTCCAGGTGCGTCTGTTTTGTTGACTCCAGACCACCAACATAGGGAAGGGGAAACTACACACAATGCATTATCGCCTGACGAAGAAATTGCAAATAATAATGAAACATTATCAAAAATTGATGAGGTGCAAGACAAATCGAACAATTTAGTGCAAGAAAATTCGAACAGTATCGTGGAGACACCAGTAAGACTAAAAACTTCAAAAGTAACTATTCAGGACCCAAGCCTGAGAACTGTAGCGTCTACACAACAGCAAACATATCAGTGGTGGGGGAATCCCATATTTTCGAACGTAAATAAGAACTCGACAACTGTAACTACTGCTCTTGGAGGAGCGTGGTGTGGCCCAGTTTCAAAGTCAAAGTTCAACGGCAGTACAAAGTGACAATTTATTTAGTAACTTAACTATTGTTAATAATGATAAGACTGTAGTTACATCAACTAATATACCCACGCATGTTACTAACCCAATCAATTCTACATCTTCATTGTCATATAATTTATGTAATTCACAACAGTTAGGGTGTAATTTCAAGATGAATTCTATAAAGCTAGACAAATTTACTGGGGATTCAAGTGTTCACCCACACACATGGTGGGATAAATTTCAAAACTGGATCGATCTTTACGACGTTCCTAATGATAAGGCTGTTAAGGTCATAGCATTTCAGTTATCTGATGAAGCTGCTATTTGGTATGCAACTCTTGCCCCCGAAATTACAAATAATTCACAAAGATTTAAAGCAGCATTTTTGAAAAGATTTACAGAAAATGAGCGCATGCTAGATTTATCAATTTTACAAACAATGCAGGGTCCATGTGAAAATGTAAGAGAATATTTAACTCGTCTTGCCCAAACTGCAACAAATAAAAATATTTCGGAGCAAATTCTCCTGTCTCCGACCCGACATTCGGAAAATCGTAATGAACAAGGAACCGGCAAATATAGAAGAATTACGACATTACGCGATTCTGGTAGAAAAATCCGCCGTTACGGGAGATAATACGTTACAATCGGCAGTAAATGTTATGCAATCGGATTTACAGGCAATAAAGTCTCAATTAACGAATATCTCGCAACCAGAAATTATGAAAACGGATTCATTTACCGCGCACAATAACAATACGCCCCAAATTCGCCCACAATTCGAACCGCGACAATACAATCGTCCAAACAGTAAGTCACAAGATTATTTCCACAGTAGGTCACAAAATTATTACAATCAAAATTCGAGGCCACAAATGCGGAGTTTTCCAAGACCACAGATGCGACAAAATCAGAACATTTATCAGCCATCTGATAGATGTGGATATTGTGGTATGGACCGGCACACCAGAAATGTGTGCCCTGCACGAGACAAAATATGTGACAACTGTCGACGGCAGGGTCACTTTTCGAGGGTATGTCAACAAAGTAAGCGAACACAATAGGGAATCGCGCTCACCCCTGTGGGGCACAGAGGTGAGCATATCCGAAATAGAAAACCAACCATTTATAACATTCCGAGTCACTGTCAAAATATGATAAAGATATCATTAGGAGGGAGAAATACAAAAGATTTAGTTGATTCAGGAGCCCAAATTTCATGTATAAATGAAAGATTTCTAAATGCGACAAGTTGCCGTAATTACAAAGCTCAAAAATCTGTGGTTAAAAGTATTATAGGAGCAGGCGGAACAAATCATATGGTTAAAGGTCAGATAAAATTACCTTTAAACTTTGAGGGAAAAGTTATATATCAATACTTTCAAATCATTCCAGAACTAAAGAATTCTTTAATTTTAGGAATGGATTTCTTAAAAGCAAATCAAGCTTTAATTAATATCGGACAAAAAGAACTGATACTAAACAATAAGGGAAAAACAACGATACCCTTAGTTAAAAAAGATATAGGATGTATCAGGATATCATCAAAGATAAAAATACCTCCTCAAAGTACAAGTGCACTGGTCAGACCTCTCAATTATATTTCTAAAAACGACCTCACATTACCCACTTGTATTTATTGCCAACAGACATCACCGGTCTTATCTTAATATAATTAATCCAACAAACGAAGAGAAAACTTTAATGTCAAATAGTATTCTTGGCAGATGTTTCTCTGTAAATGATGGCACAGTGATCAAGTGTGTAAATAAAATTAGTGCATTGACTAAAAATATACAAATGAATAAAAATCAAAATGCAAATAAAAGTAAATCAACAATAAAATTTGATTTAAGTCAAGCTGAATTAAACCATCAGCAAAAACAAAAACTTCAGACATTTCTGAATAAAAATAGGGATGTGTTTGCTACTAATCTTAGCGAAATGGGACATACTACCTTACTCAAACACGAGATTTTGACAGGTAATTCTCCCCCGGTTCAATGTCGACCTTACCGGACATCTCCGAAAATGAAAGCAGAAATAGATCGGCAACTTGATGAAATGTTAAAATATAGGATCATTGAAGAGAGCGTCAGCAATTACAGTTCGCCTATAGTAATGGTGAAAAAGAAAACAACTCCAGATACAAAAAGTCCGGAATTTAGACTATGTGTGGACTACAGACAATTAAACAGTCGGACAGAAACACAGAAGACACCAACACCACGAATGGACGATATAATTGATGCCCTAGGCCAAACTAAACCAAAGTTCATGAGTGTGCTGGAACTTTTTAGCGGATACTGGCAATGCGAGGTTCATGAGAATTCACGACATAAAACGGCTTTTGTAACAAGTGACCGTCATCTTTAATTCCGCAGACTTCCCTTCGGGTTGAAAAATTCGCCAGCATTTTTTGTGACGTTGACAAATAAAATTTTAAGAGGCCTTACGGGAAAATTTTGTTCAATATACATTGACGATATCATTGTCTGGTCTCAAACATTTGAAGAACATTTAAATCACCTCTCCCAAATTTTTGACAGATTTAAAAAAGCAAATTTAAAACTTAAACCAACAAAATGCCATTTTGCAAAACCTGAAGTTCTTTATTTAGGTTATATCATTTCTAAAAATGGAATTAAAGTCGACCCTTCAAAAACTGATGTCGTTAAAACATTTCCGGTACCTAGAAATCAACATGATGTCAGAAGTTTCTTAGGTCTTTGTAATTATTATAGAAAATTTGTCAAAAATTATTCAAAAATTACAAACCCATTAAACAAGTTGCTAGCAAAAGACTCAAAATTTAAATGGACATCGGAATGTCAAGACGCCTTTGAATCTTTAAAAGAAAAACTGATAACTGCCCCAATACTAGCATTCCC
>MJUT01059437.1:91641-105793 GCA_002080005.1 Gigantidas platifrons
ACAAACACAAATAACATAAATAAGACATGAATCCCACTACAAACAACTGGAGGTAAAGACGAACCGAACTGGAGGTAAAGACGAACCAAACAAACACAAATAACATAAATAAGACATGAGCCCTCCTACAAACAACTGGAGGTAAAGACGAACCAAACAAACACAAATAACATAAATAAGACATGAGCCCTCCTACAAACAACTGGAGGTAAAGACGAACCAAACAAACACAAATAACGTACATATAAGACATGAGCCCTCCTACAAACAACTGGAGGTAAAGACGAACCGAACATCGCTTTTATGCGGAAATCGTTAGGGACCTCACAACGCGTAACTCAGAACGTAAAGACACATAATAGAACAATACAAAAACTAAAAAGATGAACCAAAAGAACCCCACCAAAAAAGACGGAGATGAACTCAGGTGATCGCAAAGGGTAAGCAGTTCCTGCACTTCTCATAAGACACACGCCGTGTTACTCATACATACAGTCAAGTCCGGTAAAAGTCTTGGCAATGATAGATGAAAGAAAACATCTATTTCTACGTAAAAAGTAAAAGACCCATTGTCATTTGAGATATGGATATTTCTTAAAGGTCAACCAGAATGTGATGACGAACGTAGAATTTTGTACAATGACTTCAAATTAGGAGCAACGTAGCCTTGTTTGAGTAGCTTTTGCGTGAGAAGCTGAGCGCTGTCCATAAAATAACTGTACTGGGTACAAGCTCTAGAATAACGTATGAGTTGTGAATATAATTATAAAAAAATCAACTTAGTGTATGCGAATGCTTGTCTGGTTAATTGATATTTTATAGCTTCATATCCAAAGTCAAATATTTCATGAGTATTCAGGACGATAACTCGTTCAACAATATAAGAAAATAGCATGCAGAAAGAAGTCAGGAATGTGACAACAAGGGTAACGCCTCTGCATTGCCACTGAATACTATGGGGATCTGGATAGTGGAACACATTTTGCCTTTTTTAGCGGCTACAGTGCGCCTACCTTTTCTTGCAAAATCTACATAAGTGGTATTCAAATGTAAGATTGAAAGAATAGGTTCGATTCGTTTCATAAAAAAGAATGACGAGCATAGATATAAATATCTTGTTTTAGAAAGGGGCAAATCTCATTTTGCAAAACAACCTCTGATTCTAACAGAGAGTTATCTGAAACTGGCACCATCAAGATGCTCGAGATTTCTTTTATCGACAACCCGGAGATTACTCGCCAGTACTTATGTTATTCGTCTCGTCATGATGTTATTGTGAACTTCAAGCATATTGTGCATGTACCAGTTGTGTCGTCACATTTAAGTGTAAGTATTACTGTGCTATAAGCAATAAAGCGCACTAATTATACAATATAACTGTCCATTGCATTTGGAACAGGACATCTTAAGGTCATAGACTGTCATAAGGATATCCATATTTCAGTCAACAAAAATCTAGTTTTGGTTATTGACAAATTTATAACGTTTGGGTGGTTACAAAAGATACATACATGTAACAGACTTGAGACCTATATATGCTACAGGCAATCTCTAACTTTAGGCATTCTATAGAATGCCTGAAAGTTTTAGGCATTCTGTAGAATGACTGGCATTTTTAGGCATTTTATAAATTGCCTGAAATTTGTAGTCATTCTATTGAATGCCTGAAAAAAAGTTGTAAATTCAATAAATTGCCTAAAAGTATTTTGACACATTTAATGAACAAAAACTGTTTATTTATCAAAAATGGAAAAATATAAATTATGCAAACAAAAAGTAAGAGCTCAGGTTTGATATTAAATTCCACACAAATTATTTTTTTAAATTTAGTTCACTTTTTACTTGTTCATGCAGGTAATGTTTGGATGACAACTGCTCTTACGCATCAGTCCATTTTTTCTACACAAACATCTTTTCGTGTTGCATCTGGACTCCCCACTAGCACTACAACCACACTTTGTATAGCCTTGGCCATTACATATTGAGTCACCACTAACTGCTTGTCTCAGAAATTTCCGTTTCAAGTTGAACAGTGTCCTTAGCTAAAAAGTTATTATCGGAAAGTTCAAATTGGTTTCTGGTATAAAGCCCACGTAATACATCTGACTTTGTTCCAAGTTTATAGCCATGCTCCTCCCTGCTCAAGACTACAGCCAGCAAATTACGTGGATCACCCTTCCCGCGGTCAACCATAGGGATGGGGATAAGAATATTTTTTCCGACTTCAACCTCGGTTAAAATTCTTTCGAACAGATTTCTCATTCTGTTGGCCTGCCTTCTCATAGATTCGGAAGCATTTCGTCTCTCCTCAGAAATAACTTCCCCATTGGAACACAAATGCCATACCACCAAATCAGCATTGGCCTTTGAACACATTTCATGTACAGATTTTGAACACATTGAACATTTTGCTTTAACAAAACATGATTTTTCACATGCTGTGCAAATTTCAATTTCAGGCCCGTCATCTTGAGTGTCTGGTTATATATAATTAATCTAAATGACCAGGAGGCCTTAAATCATTTCCCTCCTCTTCAGCACGATTAAGGTGTTCCACTAAATCTTCCTCGGATTCTAACGAGCAAAGAAGTCTATGTGGCAGAGAAGATGTTGACAGTACAATTTTTGAATCACAGCCAATCATGAAGGAGGGGATTATTATTTTCTTACAATCTTTCTTATGAACATTCAATATGATATAATGTATTGGACAAAACTGTGAATTTCTTTTATTTAAAGTACCAGCTATGATATATGTATCATATAAATACGATGATAAATAAATAGATAGAGTCGACTATTTGTATCCTACCCGTGTCTGAAGCAGAGAGGCAAGCACAATGATTACCTTTCTGCAGGAGACACCAGGTGACGGTGATAAAAGGATGATAGTCAACCCTTAATTTTGCAGTATGAGCCATTTATATCCTCCCTGTGTCTAAAGCAGAAAGGCAAGCACATATTCCAGACTCTCTAAAAGTAATATATTTAAAGCTTGAAAGAGCAAAGTGTATTGTTCTCATGCAAGCATTTAAAGCTTAAACGTTGAGAAGGAACATTATTTGTCACACTCAAAATTTTGATTGATCTGATTTTTTTTAAATTTTGGTGTTTAACGCCACTTTCAGCAATATTCCAACTATACCAGGGCGACCAGTTTTAGTGGTAGAAGAAGCCGGAGTACCCGGAGAGAACCACCGACCATGGGCAAACAACTGGTAAACTTTATCACTTGCGGATGCGAGTCGAGTGCACCCTTTTTGTAATTTACAAAGCCGGGCGCANACCCACGCCGCATTGGTGATAGGCTTGTATAAGTTGTTAAGTAATCCAACTACCTAACTCATTGAGCCAAATTTTGAATTCTGCAACATTATCACAAAGTTTAGAATATGTGATCATAATTCAGAAATCAAATTGGGTAGATATAAAAAAAAAAAGTGCCCCGAAATCTTAGAATTTGTAATTTTTGGAAATGTAACAATACTGATGATAAATTTCATTCCCTTTCCATTGTGAAAGAAACCGTAATGAACGTTTGAGACGAGTTGTAGAGTCCTTGCCTATCGTGTGTGTAATATGGAGGGTTCGATCACCGGTAATGTTAAACCAAATAAAATGAATACATGTATTTGTCGATTCTCGGTCAAGGACATGCTATTGTTTATTAAATTAAAGAGCGTTCTTGTCTCATACAAAGCATTTATAATGTTCTCGTCAAATTTGTAACTTTGTATTTAAAAAAAACAATCACCCATTTTTAAATGAAAAAAAAATGTTTTTTAAATTATCATGGAAATCTTAATCTTATGTATTAAAAACATTTAAAAAATGTACAGTTGGACACAACCTATATACACCGTACCGTATAAATGTCGAATTGAACCATTGACTGCTAAATTCATAACATCGCATCATCAATACTTTTTTTTAAACCTTACAGATACTAGTATATTATAATATTTTTAGATAAAACAATGCTAATGGATTACACCCGCACCTATTGACGCGTGGTGGCGCTCGTGTACTATCAGTTATTCCTTCGGAACGTTTGCGGAAATGCTCGGACGTCTTCCTAACTAATCAGGTTTCAAGATGGCTAATCGTCGTACTTTAAGGTAGCCCTTTTCACAAAAATTCGTAACTTTAATCCTAAACTTTTCACTTAAGATTATCCTACGACAATTCCTAAGTCCTTTACACAAAGATTATCTTACGACAAATTTTAATCTTACGACTAAAATTACACTTACGATAAAAATTCGTCCTTGGGTGTACTCTATACAACATGTGATAAAGTTTGTCAGTGATTTGCGACAGGTTAATGGTTTTCTCCACCAATAAAACTGACCGATATATTGTTAAACACCATAAACCATCTTCCTTAGCAACCGAGTTTCATTTCCCGATAGTACAACAAAACATTTTTTTTAAATAAAATTATTCTATAAAATACCCCCGGCACTAATTCAGTAATTTATAAGCAGATTTTTATGCTATGATGTGTTTGTATGTTTATATTGAATTTTTATCTAATATATGAATCGATCACAAAATATGAACGGGTATGATTTTCGTATCTGTATAGGGAGAACATTTCTTATGCATGTAAATTAAAATGATCTATAATAATTATCATTACTTGGAGTTGTGCGTCATCATCCACGCGTGATTACTTTTGGTAGAAGTATTTTTAAGGGAGTGCATCTGGAGTGTGAAAAAAAAGCCCTATTCATATAATTCATTTTATCGGTTATTTGTCAGCAAAATATTTACCCCCCCCCACACTTTTTTTCCAATTAATCCCATCCCACATAAAATTATATTAAACGCTTGTTCTTTTTTTTACTGATGAAAATTTAGCCCGATTTTTCTGAGATAACCCAAATTAAGATATGTTCAGATTTTCTATTTATAATAAATCTCATTTACAAAACCACTGATATTTGTTCAATTTTTAACGCTGATTTAAGCTTTAGTCGCAACAAATTTATATTTTTCTCTCTAAACTGTCGAAACATAACATTTATTTAACTGTAAAATTCAACCCCTTTTTTCCCTTTTTTCTTGTTTAAATAAATGATCAACAATATTCCAGAATCAAACAAATGAATAAATATAACATAGCATCTTTCCTTTACATTGTCAAGATTCTATATTTATAAACTATTGACCTGAGTAACCTTGCTAAACCATTCGGATTCAGTGTGTTTTAAATCGTTCATCCAATCAGGACGCTCATTATTGTCCAAGATAAAAATAGACTACACATGCTACTCACAGTGACCTGTGACCCAGATTAGCATGTGTCAGGAATCTTTTCTGTATATGGTATATAATTAGTAATAACATTCAGGCAATTTATTGAAAATAGCTAAAAAAATGTCAGGCATTCTATAGAATGACTAGATATTTTTAGGCATTCAATAGAATTCCTATTGATGTTAGGCATTCTATAGATTGCCTAAAATTACAATCATTCTACAGAATGCCTGATTCTTTAAATCGCCTGTAACATATACAATGGATGCAAAACACGTTTAGATGAAGATTGCCAAAATAGAATTGTAATACCCTTTTCAACATAAAACGTATGCAAAACGAACTGACACCAGTTAGCGGAGTTAACAACAATATGCAAATATTAAGCATACATTACCTTATCCTTCATTGATGTGTCGGCTCCACTAAACAATAAGAATTGTGCTGTAGTCAGGAAATTTTTGGCAACAGTTATATGCAATGCAGTCTGTGCTGTTTTCTATAAATAAAACATTTAATAGAATGAAATGTCTTATAAAATCGCAGGACAGATGCAAGGGCTCATCTACTTTGAGAAGTTGTTCTATTGTCTGCTTACAGGTATATTCAATATACGTTTGTCGTTTTTCTGCTCTCAAATAGACTTTCTAGCATTATAACATTTTAACATTAGGGTCAAGTATCTAAACGCATCTAACTTCCATAAGACATTACGTTTATGTTGTATACGATAAACATGTCCATTATGTGCTGAATGGTTGGTTTAAATTTCTCTACACATTCGTATTCTGTATTTCTTTTTTCTGCCTTTAAATTACTCGAAACCAAGTGACATTCCAAAGCCGAAACCAAGTGACATTCCAAAGCCGAAACCAAATGACATTCCAAAGCCTTATATAATGTATATGACATGGATGTAATGATAGAAACTTAAAAGTGAGGGAACAGAAGTGTGGTGTAAGCATTATACTATTAATTCATTCTAATAGCAATGTTCTGAAACATTACTCATATTTACCGTTTCTACGGCGTTTACGGAAGCACTATATGTTATGAGATGTTCAGTGATGTCCGTGAAATCCTTTTTAGCAGCATAATGTATCGGTGACATTCCCATCTAAAATAAAAATACACATGTATAATACATGGAGTTAGTTACTGTAAACGTGGAAATTTTCGCGGGGTGATTTTTTTCCCGATTTCGAGGGTCAAACAATTCGCGTGGGGGCTATTTTCGCGATTTGATCATTACAGTATACTGCTTTATAACAAAATATATAGCGTCATATGCGCTAACAAATGTACAAATTTACGCTTTCACCGTTATAATCATATTTGTGATGTCATTTATATAGTATGCGACGTACAGAGAACACATACTTTTGAATCACCTCGATTTGTTCTACTTTCACATCACAATATATCATTTAGTAATCAATATAAAAATAACTTTCAATTGCAATGCAAAGTTGTAATTAAACAGAAGTTGATGAAGGTGGTGCACAGTTTTCCTCCATGTCAATAAGAACATTTTGTGCTGAAGCATCTTTTCTGGTGACATTTATTATTTTGCTTAAATCATGAATGAAAAAGTGCAAACATAATGCAATTGTAGCATAATTTATTACTTTATACGCATGACAACCAAATTATACACGAGAATATAATCACTAAATGCTCGTTCTTTAACAATGAATTCTTACATTATCTGCTTTGTTTGCTGGGGCACCACGCTGTAGTAAAAGTAAAGAATTTTCTTTGTCTCCTGCTGATACACAATGGTGTAACAAGGTTTTACCAGCCTACATATAAAATTAAAATCCGTTGTTAAAATGTACATACATTTCATTTGCGTAAATACAAATACAATTGCATTTCTTAAATGTAAATACAGTTTATTGTTTAAATGTAAAATTAGTTCAATGTTTAAATGTAAATACAAATCATTATCTAAATATAAATACAGATCATTCTTTAAATCTAAATTTAAAGAATTGTCTAAATGTAAATACAACTTGCATCAGAACATTGCCAAAGGACTCTGTGATGTGACATGTAGTTTTCAAACACAGTGCTATCTAAATTTCAGAAAGCACCATAAATGCATAAACGGCGTTGTACTCTGTAAGCTTTCAATAATTTCGTTGAGAATTGGATTCCATCATTTGCCGTCCGTTGTCCATAATATTATTGAGAACCATTGGATGGTATGTTCCTTGTGTACCCTTCATAATTTACTTTCTTGTTAAATTGATTTCTATACCTAAATGATGAGGTAAGTGACACGGTCATGTTTGTTTTTTGTTATAAAACACAAATGAAGGTTTTTTTATGAGTAATATTCTCTTTAACTTTCACAGTTTTTATATCAATTAATTGTAAATGTATTGACATACTTTAAACTGAAAATAAGTATACCTCATCCGCAAACGAGAGATCAGTGTTTCGACATTCATCTAGAAGTCTAGTCATTGATTCCATATCACATTTCCTTGCTGCTTGTAGCAACTGTCAAGAAAAACAAGACGTTATGGTTCCTGTATGGAAAGAGACAGAACGGCTGGCTGTGCAAATGTCATTCCTGCTTCTTTTTTTTCTTTTTTTTTGTTGGTTTTTGATTTTGCTTGATTTCTTTTTTATTATTATTATTAAATATTAAAATAAATATATGGAATCCGCTTACTGAAGTCCTTACGAATTTCTATCTCATTTGAAAAGCGGGAATTTAAGATGTGTTTAAAAGGATAGTACCAAAGTCAAACCAGATGCACGTAAAAGGTTAGATTAAATACCAATATGAACAATAGTTCAGATATATCGTGGTGGAATGATTTATAGTTGGTGAAAACCAGAAGACCCTTCGTAAGCTCCTGACAAACACTAATAGTACAAATAACAAGTGGGAAATAAAAGTACTTGAAAAATTTCTTCTAAAATCAATCAGATCCACCTCAAATACTTTGAACAGATAAAATAGTTTGTTAAATAATATAAAACAAATACATGTATTACCAATTATGAAACGTGACTATGATAAAACAATGCAATATGTATTTAACTTACAGATTTCTTTAAACCTTCCCCAGCTTGTTTTAGTTCCGAATCCATTATTTGCTCATATAAACAACAACACTATATATCCACATATATGTAAAAAGCTATCACAGGCGGCATCCCCAATATTGGACAGAAGGATCCTTTAGGTGAGAAAATATATTTATTAAAATCAGACAAATAAATATTGTTTACCGTTCGTTACTGACCTCGAAAGATTATTTTTATTGTTCTTTTTTCTTTTCTTTTTGTTTCTCTTTTGTTTACAACAGCATGCGACAATGGATAACTAATCTTTATTACCATATTATAATACACAAAGTGAACTAAAATTACTTACATTTGGCGAAATAATTTATTATTAATCCAATAACTAAAAACACGTGCTATTATCTATGTCCCAGTTTTTTTTTTATACTCGGGTTTGTTTGATTGGTTACTATTAATGATATTCCATTGTCGCATTCTGCTTTATTGCTACATTTATTGTTTCATGTCTTCATGTTAAGAAATTTAGATACATTATTTAATAATAATGCATATCATATTGTATATTGTACATTGTATGTATATGGAGAAGACAATACTAAGTTGAAAAACTTGTGTCTGATTCTTTTGTCATTATTTAGACAATAAAATATGTTTAAATTAAATTAAATTAGACAAATAAATATTTGTTTTTGTTGAAACAGTTAAAGCTTAATGCGACCTTGGAACAGTTAAACACATGCACATTCATTCTGCTTGTATACGAATATCATTGGTTTATGCAAGGATTTATATAGTAGGAAGGATATGAATCTCGTATTTTCTCGCTTTATCTCGCGCGGCGAGGTTTTATGTAGTCCGAGATTAGGTTTTATGCTACATTGTATGTACAGAGCAAAACTTAATTCATTTTTAAATGCCTTGAGAATTCGTAGNAAAATCAACCAATTACACCAAAGTTTGTGTTATACATCGTCTATATACTACACTACACAAAACAATCCTTGGATTTGCCGATATAGGTTCAATAGGAAAGTTTTTTTTTAAATTCTGTATCGCCCCTCATACACGTAAAAATTAAAAAATAGTACAGTAGAGTTTCATACCTCTAAAAACATATTAAAAATGATAAAACAAAGAAACCAATCACGCCAAGTTTTGTTCTATACATTTTTTGGTATATCGAATACACATTTGTACACTTTGATATGTCGATTTCATGCAAACAAGGGAGTTTATTGATTTCTAAATAGGCCACCCCCCATTTCCGCCCAGAACGCCGCCATTTTGACAAATGATGTAAACAATCCTTAATAAATACAAATTGGGAGCACTGTTTTCAATAAAACTCCTTCTATTCATTGAAAAATATTTATATTATCACAAAAATGACGGATACGCTTCAATATTCGGTATGATGAGAGAAGAGAGGATTTTGAAATTTAAATTCCGTGGGATTATGAAGATCAAAAGGGAAAATCGATTAATGTCAATTATTGATGAAATATGGGTGATGCATCTACAAAAAGTCGATACTTTATCAATGATTGGTATTTAGAACAAATATTTTCACTTTATACCTGTAATTATGGTTTTAATTACTTACAAATACTGGTTTAAAATGTTGAAGCGATGAAAATTTCCACCCGATTAATCAAGGCACGCGCATCGTCAACGAATTGCACTATGGGTAATCTCGCCACTCAACATACTTGCATACAATCTATGTTAAATCTCCCGAAGTTTCATATCCTTCCTACTATATAAATCCTTGGTTTATGGTATCACACATCTAATTTTATCGGATGAGATTTAGATTTATCCTTTTATATGTATGAAATTTATGCGTACACGCTGGTCAATTTTCATTTCTTAGCAACACGTTTCCTTCCATCGTTATGCAACACATATCGACAACTATGAACATTACTTTGATTTTTCAGTGAACAAAACGCAAAACAAAAACATATGGCTATACTATCATAACAGGCAACGTTGTACATCGATAGCTGTAGGTTTCGTGTTTTGTCTATGTATTTTGCTCCAGATGTGAAGCGGGACGAATCAAATTCACAACCCACGTACTTTGTTTTGTACACGTGTTCTGATCATTAATATAACTGCCACACTGCTCGCTGTACATTAGACAAAAATCACTCATTCAAAACTACTACATTTAATATAATGGGGTATTATGTTAGTAATGCACCTGTATATGTGCAAATCATGTTTAATTATTTGAGTGATTTGGCTAGAAAATAGAGATCGTGAGTACCCTTTGTCAGAGTTAATATAGTCAGTCACTTAGTATATAGGATTTATATAGGTGTTGATGTGTGACTTAATTCTATACTATTTTTAGTAAAGGTTTTGATAAATATTATGGAAAGAGATCAATAATATTAATACGACTATTTCACTCGTTCATATATTTATGATGTATTGATAAATTTGTCGTTTAGTAATTTTGGCTCCCAAAATTAATTGTTAAAAATGAATATTTTTATTTTTAAAATATAACTTTTTGTAAAGATATTTCAAACTTTTACAAATCAATATTTTGAAGCTTAATTTACTTTGTAATTTACTTTAATGTGACATTTTTATATTTTATTTTTATCCCATCTTTTTGTACGTAATACAAGCTAATTTAAAAGTCTATTAACACAAAGAACATTTAGATAGCAACGCTATTTCTAATCCAGGATTATCATTTGACATTAGTGACCGACCAGAGTCTTTTGTTGGAGATAAACAAATTAACAATTCAGCTTAAAGGCGCTAATAGACTCTTTGTGCCACCCAAACAGATAATCTCCAAAAACGTGAGATTAAAGGTAAAACCTAACAATCGCCCATTAAGGGGACGCTTTCGACCAATTCACTCATTTGGAATTAATACGCAAAGTTCATACGCTAATCCAATTTTAAATCTCCAAACAGCAGATTCCATTGGTCAACAACACCGAAAATAGTTCGAAACTACTGACCGAACTTTGTTCTTTGAGAAGTTCACATATGCTGTGACTTCCAAAGAATAAAGTTGTTAATATTTTTACNATTATTATGAAAATTTTGAAAAAGGAATGAATATGAAAAATTTAAAAAAAAAAGGGGGGGTAGTAGAGAAAAGGGGGGAGGAGGAAACGAAATCCATGCCCCATGCGCCTGTGCTTTTAAATGGTAAATTTTTACATTTCATGACTTTACTTTATTTAGAGCACTCCGTATTTTTGTATTGCTAATGCAATACTTTGGAAGCTTAAATTAACGTTTTAGTATCACACTTATATTTATTTTCGTTAAGTAATATTTTATTGATAACTTGCAAGGGACGCGGAGTCCTAATACTTATTTTAGCAATTCACCTTTTTCATTATCAATAAGGGAGATAATCATTTTGTTTTGTTTTTCGCGTCAAACAAGATGCAGTTTTAAAGTCATGATATAGCTAAGTTTTTGTATATTATAATGACATTAATAATCAAGAGATTGTAAGGAAGGTCAGGACGTTCGCATGTATCTGTTTTATGGTTCACTCTTTCTAAACTTGGATTTTTGTATGTTAATAGGTCCCCCCCATTCTGTTGAACTTGAGGTATCAAAGCTTGTTGCTTTCTCAGAACTCATGGTCTCTCGAATTTCAGTGAGCCCCAAACATGGTTCTTATTTCGTTTGTATATTTTGTTGTATCTTTTGTTTTGGATTTTCTGTTCACACCTCTCGAGCTAGTTTTTATTCCCCATCCCCATTCGTAATTTTAGTTATATTAGATTACAGACGCAGTCCGAGTTTGTAAACTAATATATCACACAAGAACCATTTCAAATACGATGCCTGGGCCGTGTTCTCACAAACTATGGAGTTTGCGGGCCAGAGCATCAACTTAAGCCCAAAACCACATAGCAGGCCAGGTGCTGCTATACATAGGTTTCTAATACTTATTGAGCTAGAGTATCGGGACTCCCATTCTTAAACAGATGAAAGTTTGAGAGTCCTGATACTGAATTAACATGGTTTATTTGCATTTCCCCATCCCAAGAGTTGGTCGCATACCAAGGTATACAGATGCGTTACCAGTAGAGCATTACACACACACATTCACAAACATGGTTAAAATTCGGGTAATGTAGATTTATACTTGGTATAGGGATGTTCGCCGTGATGTCACAGGCTTGAGAATTTACCTGTGTGGTTGGCAGGAAATCAAAAATGTTGCTTGTCTTTCAATGAAGGCTCAACTTTAAATTGTCATTATTATTTTGCTATTTACGATAATTTAATAATTCTTTCAGAAATAAAAATTATATAGCAATAATTAATTCACATCGAAGGTTTGATAAAAATATTCAGAATAAAAAGATTGGAAATTCAATCTTGTTTTATTTAGTTTTGAAGCGTAAAAATGCATTATTTCATATTAGAATTATGAATTTATCATATCAAAATAAAAAAATGTAAACTGACAGAACAAATATGAATTTTCTTAAGTCTCTAAAACAATTAACAGAACAAAAATTGGTTTGGAAATAAAAAAGTTATAAAAGTTTAAAAATTGGTTACTTTCCTGTCAATTACGTTATTGTTTTACTGCCAACCAATTATTTGCTTAATGACATGCAAATTAGTGAATATGACATCACTAATGAGATTGGCGAACATTCCTATAGCAATGGTGTTACCCGTCTTCTCTTAGACATCCCCTCTTATTATTCTGTCTTTCTTGTTAGGAATTTTAAGTGCGACCTCCATCACCCTTATTAGGGGTCATGCCCTTAACCCCACTGTTTTTATTATTATTGACAAAATTATATTATATGATTTACACATATGCTGTGACTTCCAAAGAATAAAGTTGTTAATATTTTTACTCAGTAGTTTGTCAACTATTTTCAGTTCCTGTCCAGAGGCAAACCAATAAGGCCTACCCACAGGATTACTACATTTGCACTACAATATCAACAACAACACAGGAAATCCATACACACAAACAAAAGTCACCTACGACAATTACTACATATGACAAATTGTTGAAACCAGTTTACGCAGGAACAGTTTGAAGATATAAAATGGGTATTCCGATAAGTGCCTCTATCTACTACGTTTTGAGGTTCGAACCCAGTTTGTGTACCAAATACTACCATAAATGAGATATTAGCACATATATAGCAGTGACTTGGTGAAGTAATGGGAACATCGTTCGGAAATTTTTATATGTATTCTTACCTCTGAGTAATGAGGAAAATAAATTGTGATCTAATGGGGTTCACCTACGCCTTTTCTCGAAAGGTGGCGCATGTGTTCCATCAGTTATTCGATTCCAAGATGGCAGACGACGATCAGCTGTGGTCAGTGCAGAAGCTCAAAAATTATCTACTGCGCCGAAATGTATAGACAAACGGTCGAAAAACTGACTTGATTGAAAGGTACATATTACACCGAAAACCCAAGCATACGATCTATGTTCGTTTCTTCTCAATATTATTGTATTTGTTGAATGTCCCAGTTGCCCCGACTGAAAATAAAACCTCATAAAAATCATATCTGATTAGATATATTATCATAAAATTATGATGAGGTATCCATTTGAATGGATTCAGAGACAAGTTCATGGGAATTTGTCATATTTAAATCTACCAATTATAATTGAAAAAAATAATTTTGAAGTTAACTGCATTTATAAAAATATATGAGATCCATATAGGTTAGGAATAAATTCATTATTAAAAAACTGACCCAACTTTTTCCACACTTTTTCTTTTTAATAAACATTCAAAAATAACACACTGGAAACATCATATACATGTTATCATTCAGAATGTGAAAAAACAGGGCATATTTTCAATGG
>MJUT01059437.1:124104-138151 GCA_002080005.1 Gigantidas platifrons
CATTTACTTGTGTAATGTTGGTATCCAGTACAGTAAGTGAAGATCACAATCCTCATTTACTTGTGTAATGTTGGTATCCAGTACAGTAAGTGAAGATCACAATCCTCATTTACTTGTGTAATGTTGGTATCCAGTACAGTAAGTGAAGATCACAATCCTCACTTTTCATGGAGAAATCAAAAGAAGATTAGACTGTCTTTTAGATGATGTTAGCCGATTTCTGGCTATCCTGTTTATGCCCTTTGGATTACGTGCTCTCAAAGACTTTTATACCAATCTTTCGACATTGAGGTTATCTGATGAAGATTATTCCAGAAATGCGTCGTGTGCACTAAATTAGATATCTACGTTTTAGTTACTCTTCTATATGGATCTTTTGAAATCGAACTTAATCATTTTTCATTTCAAAACTAATATTATTTTGGAACTATATGCATTTATTATATAGATAGGTGTGAATTATGGGGATTTATCCGTGAAATAAATTCCGGTATTTCACATGTGAAATATCAGTTTTTTTCCCGGCGGAACTACTTCTGCAAAACTATAAGTGTGGTGGTTACGTCCCTTGTGGTGCAACGGTGAATACACAGACGATTGTAAGCTGAAACAATTCTGCGAAATGTTATTGATGACTTTGGCACATAACCAAGATGACGTCATTGACGTCATATGAAGACTTCCAGTTTGAAACGAAAAGATTAGACGCTATTTGGCTTCGTATACGCTTCAATTGTGATTTATTTTTAACTAAAATAAGCTTTCAAGGTAAGTATTTCAATTATTTTTGTACATTGTTGTAAATATGAAAAATAGGATTTCACATTTTCAAGATGGCAGATCCTCCAGCTGAACCCTGTAGTATCATTGCTCGTAGATTCACACGCGTGCAATCAAATATACAAATAAAAAAATAATATATAAGAAATTTTGAAAGTCTATATAATAAACAGTATAACTAAATCATACATTTTGAATATCAAAATAAGACCACTCGTGAACGAATACGCATTCACGATTAAACTCGTGGACGGAACAAGTTCCGCCCACTCGTTTAATCATTATGCGTACTTCGGTCACTCGTGGTCTTATTTTGATATTCAAAATCTACGATTAGTTATACTATATGTATCTACCTTTTGTGCACTATCACTGATCAATACCTCCTGCTGGTTGACTATTAATCTGAAGTTTATCATCTGTCTAGTGGTCTGTACATCTGTACTGACATGGATTATTAGATCTATATATTTATGCTTTAAATTTACTGTTCTTATGTATAATGTAATTTGTTAAAACTGAGGTCAGTATACCTCAGACACGGGTAACCTTAGCAAACTATGGCTATCTTGTTTATGTCATTGGTATATTAGCCTTGAAATCAATCCACTTGTATCATTGGAGTTGCAGACGGGAGATCTCTCTCTCTCTCTCTCCCTCTTTGGTTTATTAGCCTTGAAATCCATCCACTTGATTCATTGGAGTTGTAGACGGGATCTCTCTCTCTCTCTCTCTCTCTCTCTCTCTCTCTCTCTCTCGTTTATTAGCCTTGAAATCCATCCACTTGTTTCATTGGGGCATTCTCTATCCAGAGTTGTCGTTCCTGCTACACTACACAGCATTGCAATCGTAACTACTCGGCCATTCTCGCTACCCTGCAAATAACAGGGTAGCGAGAATGGCCGAGTAGTTACGATTGACAGCAGTGTAGCGTTGCAGGAACGACAACTCTGGGTAGAGAATGCCATTGGGGTTGCAGATGGGAGATAACTCTCCCCTCCTCAAACAATAACCTATGCTTATAAGTTATTGTTTGCTATGGGAAAGGCCAAAAAAATATGTGGATCAAAAATTATAAATAGATACACAATGCACAATATTATTTTATAATCCTTGTATGTTTAATGCGCTAATTGTTGACATTGTGACGTCGTGTAAATTGTGAGAAGTAGCGCGTTAAGTCATCAATTGCATAATGGTCATTCATAAACTTATTCGCTTGTAATATGCTAAAATACAATCATACTACATGTATAAGAAACACACATCAGAGGAAACTCCGTGATATAGAACTGTGATTTATTTTCGCCGTTGCGGGGTAGGTTACAACCCCTCCGAATGATAGGGTCGTCCGCTAGTTACGTCCAGGGCGAATAAAACACAACTCGCCCTCGAGTAGGGAAATCAGCTTCTCGTTGTCATGCTCTCTGTATGTAAAAGATAACATGTATAACCTATTGTTCGTGGTGGGGATATACAAAATTACATAGTATGGAGACATTGACAAATAAGTGTCAAGTCTTTTTTATTAAGACAAGGACAACCTTGGGGTATGTGAATACAAATTAATAAATATGTGCATACAACAACAATAAGTACAGAATATATCACTTTTAATATCAGAGTTTAGCTGGAAGGCATACTTGTTAATTTACCACATACAAAACAATATTGCAGAACTTGACAAGTATTAAAATAATATATTTATCATCCTAATTAAATAAATCATGATTCTTCATAGAAATAGGATTTACAATACATTTGTTTGGTAATAATCGCTTTCTTTCCAATCTGAAAAAAGAGCATTCAAAAATATAATGATATCATCCATCCCCTAAATTGCCAATGTTACACAAATCAGAAATTCCATCATCTCTTTCTATGCCCTAAAATTTATCCTTTTCAATTGGAAGTTTGTGGTTTGTACATCGAAATAAACGTTATAGAATACAGAAGGGGTAATCAAAAACGAAAAATCCAGAGAAACTGGCAACATAGGGCACATAATGCGAAGAATAACAACACAAAAACAATCCAGAGAAACTGGCAACATAGGGCACACAAGACGAAGAATAACAACACAAAAACAATACAGAGAAACTGGCAACATAGGGTACACAAGACGACGAATAACAAAACAAAAACAATCTAGAGAAACTGGTAACATAGGGTACACAAGACGAAGAATAACAACACAAAAACAATACAGAGAAACTGGTAACATAGGGCACACAAGACGAAGAATAACAACACAAAAACAATACAGAGAAACTGGCAACATAGGGCACACAAGACGAAGAATAACAACACAAAAACAATCTAGAGAAACTGGCAACATAGGGCACACAAGACGAAGAATAACAACACAAAAACAATACAGAGAAACTGGCAACATAGGGCACACAAGACGAAGAATAACAACACAAAAACAATACAGAGAAACTGGTAACATAGGGTACACAAGACGAAGAATAACAACACAAAAACAATCTAGAGAAACTGGCAACATAGGGCACACAAGACGAAGAATAACAACACAAAAACAATCCAGAGAAACTGGCAAAATAGGACACACAAGACGAAGAATAACAACACAAAAACAATACAGAGAAACTGGCAACATAGGGCACACAAGACGAAGAATAACAAAACAAAAAACACACAGAGAAACTGGCAACATAGGGCACACAAGACGAAGAATAACAACACAAAAACAATCCAGAGAAGCTGGCAACATAGGGCACACAAGACGAAGAAAAACAACACAAAAACAATCCAGAGAAACTGGCAACATAGGGCACACAAGACGAAGAATAACAACACAAAAACAATCTAGAGAAACTGGTAACATAGGGCACACAAGACGAAGAATAACAACACAAAAACAATCCAGAGAAACTGGTAACATAGGGCACACAAGACGAAGAATAACAACACAAAAACAATCCAGAGAAACTGGCAACATAGGGCACACAAGACGAAGAATAACAACACAAAAACACAACACAATATGCACGGGTGGTTTGCTACGTCACACGAACGGATACTTGATCATAGCCTCGAGGTAGGTATATGCAGTTGTACAATTTATAAAAAGGAAAACTAACAAAACCAAGTAGTTCACCGAAGGGCCCACATTATATCAGACTTCATTGTTAGCATACATTCATTACGTGGAAACCCGTCAGTTTTGCAAACACTTCTGTACAGTTAAGTGGGTTTTGTTAGATACGATAACGTAACCCTCATTCCGCTTGTGCTCCATTTAGGGTTACGAATCGATCCCATTCAACGTATGGGAGCAGCGCCCGGAGTGATTCACACCGGGCGGTTTTTTTGTCCTAATTCCGTTGTAAGTGGTTGGAAAAATTAAAGGGGGTGAAAGATAAATATATTTAGGTAAACATTGAGGTGTTAAACAATCGCTGCAGCAATCCATGGTAGACTTATATCCATCTGAAAATTTGAATGCATAAAATCTTCTTTCTGTCCGACATTTTGTTTACAAGTTGCTAGTTCACGCGCACTTGCCTCGTTTTTGAGATATCCTTATTTGGATCAATTTTATAGTAAAATCGACTTTAACGTAGTAACAGTTTTCCATATTTGGCATATATGGATAGGCTCCGCCCATCGCGAGAGTCTACGTAAGGTGTTATGGCAGACAAGTAACAATTTTCAAATACGAAACCGGTCTTGAAGATAGAAACAGGGATTGTAACACTTATTTCGTATCACCTTTACTTAAAAATTGTTGGGAATAATAAGATATGACCAGATATGCAAAAAGAAAGTTGAAATATTCACGGAACGAAAATTTTAATTTGCTCCCATACGTTGAATGAGATCGATTCGTAACCCTAAATGGAGCACAAGCGGAATGAGGGTTACGTTATCGTATCTAGGGTTTTGTGTGAACGGTATCCTTGTCCGGAATTTTAACTGTACAGAAGTGTTTGCAAAACCACCCGTGAATATGTGTCGGACACCACTATACGCCAATAAAGACAAACAATGCAATCAAGACATGACTGATCCTCCTACAAATAAATTGGTGGGTAAAGACGAACCAAATATCGCTTTAATGTGGAAATCTTGAAGAACATCACAACAAGGAACTCAGAACGTAAAGACACATAATAGGACAACTCAAAGGTCCTCCTGGGATGATATAACTGAAATATTGTTGAAAGTGGCGTTAAACACCATAAACATATATAACCTCGTCTCAAATCAATCGGGAGATCTATCACAGGGGGACCAACTGGTTAATAGAGAAAAGTCGTTCGTGTACGATTGTTAATCGGATTTTTTGATTCGTGAACGATTCGGTTACTAGTTCGTGTACGATATTTCCCCTGTATCAAGTATCTTTTAAGACCATATTTAAAACTATAAAACCCCTTTAGATTCCAATACATTTTGACACACCAAAAATGTTATCATACCAGAATTTCTAATGTCAATCCATTAATTAATTTTAACCATGTAATTTCAGAAGATATATTTTGCGTTGACCAATATTCACAAAAAAAACGTTTCATTCAAAATACTCTCAATTTTAAGTATGTTATCGTTATTGGATTGTCTCCCTTTTCGTTCCAGTGTTGCTTGAATAGTTAGTTTACCTTGACCTCCGCTAGTTGTAAACGTGGGTGTGACGCAGTTTATCATTTTCAGTCCACTGTTAACTGTTGGTTTTGCTGCTGAATCCGAATAGTCATGGCTGACGAAAGAACTGTCGTTGTTGCTATGGATGGAAGTGATTACTCAGATTATGCATTTGATTGTAAGTATTTATATTCACTTATGACTGACATTGCATTTAAACGTATCAAGATAGGGATGTTAAAGGTATCGTCAGCTGGGCACTCGCCTATCAAGACACAAAATACATAAGTGTTATATCTAAAAAAAAATGCACGTATCTTTATGAATACAAGATCGGGATACAATATTCTCAATCTAAAATTTTTAGGCCCTAATTTGTTTTATGAGGGGAATTGTTATAGTGTTTGTGTGTAAACCTCGGTATACTAGTGTGTATAATGTTGCACATTATGATGAACTAAGCACATATGCCCTATTTAGGCTGTAAACTTTTTTCAGTGACACACACTGACACAGTCCTTGATTTTCTGAACAAATAATTCGTATCAAATAGGATACATAAGGTCAAGTCAACTGTGGGGAGGAGAAAGGTAAGTACTACTGATTTATTTTGTCTTGCATTAACATTTGTTACTGTACAAGTACGCGTGTATTCTGTCCTAGTTGTTGAACCATGCAAGATATTTAAATGCATAAATGCAGTGATGTGTGCACTTGTTTTATAGTATACTATTACTACATAATTTAATATTATATAGGTATATTTGTTTCACTCTCATTGTACACGTAAATGATCCGCCATACAATGTACAATGTATATCATCTGATATTTTTGCGTTTTTCTTTTACTTGAATTCGAACTTCGAACTTAATTTATTGCGTACTATAAATGAATTGACATTTTAAAATATCCACTGTGTGCAGATTTAAGAGCTGGTATACAAGATATGAGAACTTTTTGTGTTGTACAATAGATAATTTTATCTCTAAGTAAATAAGTAGGATAGGTATGTACTAAGCAGTAACTTGCAGGTGTATTTAAATATAACTTCGGAAAAAATACACAAATATAAGCCTTATAAGGTCATTCACTTTCATTAGGGAAAAAAATATATACAAATTTAAGCCTTATAAGGTCATTCACTTTCATTGACTTTGTCGGGAATGTCTAATCTGGTGGATAAGGGTGTTGTTTGACTCCATTTTCAACACTATTGGAGGGGACCCGGGTGGCTCAATGAGTTAGGTCGTTGGATCTAACAGCTCATATTATAATGAAGCCTATCGCCAATACGGCGTGGGTTCGCGCCCAGATTTGTAAATTACAAAAAAGGGTGCACTCGACTCGCAGCCGCCAGTGATAAAGTTTACCAGTTGCTTGCCCATGGTCGGTGGTTCTCTCCGGGTACTCCGGCTTCCTCCACCACTAAAACTGATCGCCATGATATAGTAGAAATATTGCTGAAAGTGGCGTTAAACACCAAAATTCAAATTCAAATTCAACAATATTAGAGAGTAAAACGATGTACCCGGAAAAAACAGTCTAGTACATAGTAGGGCAAACTTTTTACCCAAAGTCCACCTCGCCACCCGTGGGAGTTAAACTCTTAAAACTTCTATATACAGATTTATATGATGTCGATAGACTCTAATTCCAAGTATCATAAGATCGTGACAACCTTATGGCATGTCCTATCTGAGAAATGCTCTTCTAAATGTCGTTGAACTGTGAAATATTTGTTTTATCAAAATGAATGTTTTGGCAGTTTGGGAACATTGAATGTGGTAATATTTTTTTATGTTTGATAGAAACATGTCGTGGACTTCCTTGTCATGTAAAGGCAAAAAAAAAAAATGATTTTAATAATACATAGTATTTGAAAGTTTTTCACACAAAGTAATTGTCCTATATCATTAAATTTATTTGATGGGTAAGCAGGTCTGTTAATTACTAATTCCAGGGTATATGAAGAATGTACACAAGTCACAAGATAAAGTCATATTTGTACATGTTCCTGAATACCACACAGTTGTACAGTCACGTAAGTTTAATACATGATCTTGAATATTTTTAATTGTTATTCGAGTAGAAGAATCATGTGATGTAGTTTTTAATATAGGTTTTTGTCAGTCACATGATCAGTCGTATCTGTAATTTTAAAATTATTTGCCCCATTAGTGTGACAAGTACAAGTTATCAATTTGTTGTAGATTATTAGCAACTATTGGTGATAAAACATTATCAATTTAGCATGTCTTATATATAGCCATTTCAATATTTATAAAGAAGAGAAATGTTGGTAGCCATGATCGAATTTCAATAAATAAAAAAGTCATCATTTATTAACATTTATTGATTCTTATCCTGACAAACAACTAGATGTCTATCCAGAATTTGACCTTTTCACCTCCCTTTGTATTTCTGTGACTACTGCAGGGACATGACCGCCGTTTTTCTTAATTTGTACTTTTAAAGATTAATAGGAGCATAAAGAAATTATTAAAATAGCTGAAATGTGAGCATATGGAAATAGAAATAGTATTTTATCTTGTAACTGATGTATTCTAGTTTTACAAGTTGTCGTGGTGTGTGGTGTTTAACGCCACTTTCAACAATATTTCAGTTATTTGGTGTCCTTCAAATTGTCAACATTTCAGTGCTACAGTTGTAATATGTTTTCCCCAATGCAATATTAATTATTTATGCATGATCGGGTTATAATATGTTTTTCATCTTCCCCTATTTACTTCAAAATCAATCAATAAATGCAACATTTAGTTTTATAATAACATGTGTTTATATGTTCAATTACTGAATTTAGTATGGCTATCACAGCAATAGTCTTGTATATTGCTATTCTGATTAACAAAACAAAGAGTGATGATGAACCATACAGCTTTACAGGAAAATTTCTTTAATTTCCTCTCATCATTGGTCCTAAAATGTAATTGACAAAGGCTGTGTATCAATGTGTGGTATTTGATTGATGAAACTATGGTCTTCCCCTTGATTATACTTAAAAAAATGCAGCCTTCCATGTTCTAGTACATATCATTATTTCTTCTGTCAAAAGATTTGACCTATAAAAAGATTAATGACCTTTAGTTTGTCATATTTTAGAGGTCAAAAGTACAACTGTATTGTGTAGTACACAAGACAGAGAATGTGTCATAAATGCTAGTTCATCATATTTAAAAAATGAAAAATTATTAAATTATAAATTTTCGTTCATTACAATTATAAAGACCAATACACAATGTACCAGTGGAGACATTTTAATCATCCTAAAAAAAAATAACCTATACCATGTTTTCACAGTAATAATTATAATTGATGATGAAAAATTAATAATTTCTGTGCTATTGCCACACCATTCTTAGTAGTAATGATTAAACTACAACCTATTGCTAATAGTATTTAAAATTGGATGCTCGTTGTACATTGTATCTTTAAAAAAAGATATATGTGAACAGACATCTATTTTTTATTAGATTGATTAAAGTATAGTCCACTTCTTCGTCCCGATGTCCCTCGTAATTCTCACGAAAACACAGACCCAATTTGTGATGGATCATCCTTAATATTGCTAGATGAAAAAATATTCTACATATCACAGGCACTTCACCTTGTTTATGGTGGTCCTACAAACATCTAACCTGTCAGCCCTGTCCAATTGTACATGTATGTACTATATTCGTTGTGGGATAGCAAAGTAATGACCGTGTCACTGAAGTAAATCACGGGTTGGAAAAATCATTAGGTATTTCTGCATCCATAGATATTGTTGGCAATGGAAAACTTCTCATTTTAATTGACCATTTTTTCTTACCATTGTCTTTATGGAAATAATGTAGTGTGTAATCAACAACTCTTTAGTTTACAGCCAGGGGCATTGAGGGTATACAGTTTTTGGGAATGTTTTTAATGTAATAGACGTTACGACAAATGGATTTTTTTTTTTAAATAAGTACTTAAATAAAATAAATAGTTTGCCAAGAAAGGTGAATGCGATCGAAAACATCCAATTGAAAACTGACGTCCTTCCTATTATTTTCGACGTACCGCAATTGTTTATATAAATGTGCAGGAACTTGGGCGGTTGAGTTTGTTAAGATGTCGATTTAGGACCACAAGATTAACAACACTCGCTGACATGGGTTCAAGCCCAGTTACTCACACGATATAAATATTTCCATCGGTCAGTGCGTTGTATTTGTCCACCCCCCCCCGTATAATTTCGTAGTCACCATGTAATTTAACAGACTGAAAATGATGGTAAGCACCAACAGCCTTTTTACGATAACCCTATATTAATTTGCTAATTTTTAGCGGCATTTACTAATGTTCGAAACATTATGTTTCGAGTAATTGCCCCGTTATTAAGAGTTAGAAAGGACTATTATGTGAAATATTTACAAATCCGCAACTCAAATTTCTTATTCGCATCTTCCCGTGAAAGATTCACGTTGCACATCTTAAACTCTAGTCGTATGAAACGGAGAATTTGGGAACACATAACCCTTGCCTTGGTGAGACATTATTTACAATAGCCTACATCAAGTTTGATCCACAGGCACTTGGGTCCAGGATTTTTTTTCTTCAATTTTATCAATAAAATGTGCATCTACAACGTTTATGAACTATGCCCCATTTTCCTAATATCTACTCTATATTAGGAAAATGGGGCATAGTTCATAAAGGCGTTTATTTCACAACGAAGCATGTCAAACGAGTTCATATAGGTTGTAGATGCACATTTTATTGATAAAATTGAAGAAGAAAAAAAAATCCTGTGGTTTGATCAAATGATTTGTTTTTGTTCTATAGCTATGGTAATGGCAGACGTTACAGTATTGACGGATTTGTGGCAAGAGGAAGAAAAAAGAATTAAGAAATTATTGGAAACTCTTGGACAGAAAATGAAGGATCATGGTGTTAGTATATTGATGAAAATCTCTCTCCTCTTGCATAATTGAACCTAAGATAATCCATTAAACTGAAAGAATGTTGTTAAACAAGATTTAACCTGAGCTATAACTATATTCTATAAATTGAACCAATCAATGAATGTTGTTAAACAAGATTTAACCTGAGCTATAACTATATTCTATAAATTGAACCAACCAATGAATGTTACAAATGTGTATTCATATCCCAGCAAAAACCATTTTAATTGTTTTTTTGTTTTTCTGGTCACAAACATGTATGGATGTTTATTTGACAAATAAAATTATTATTATATAATATTGTTCTGCAACATCATTAGCTACAGTTTGTCACTTAAGTATAAAATAAAATGATTGCAACAACTTGATGAACTATGTCCCTTGTCGCCGATTTTTATTTCCAGAATGCATTTGTGAAGTCATTAATCCTGTACAGTTTGGTTCTACAGTTAAATGATTATTTTTTTCTTTCCAAATTGGTGGTAAAGTAAAAAGTGTGAGTGGAAGTCATTAATCCTGTACAGTTTGGTTCTACAGTTAAAATAATTTAAAATGATTATTTTTTCTTTCCAGATCGGTGGTAAAGTAAAGAGTGTAAGTGGAAGTCCAGGAGAGGTGTTAATAAAGGTAGCCAAAGAAGAACATGCAAGCATAATTGTTACTGGTACCCGGGGTATGGGAACAATCAGGAGAACATTCCTTGGTAGTGTTAGTGATTACATTATCCACCATGCCCATATTCCGGTACTAGTAGCTCGTCACCCCGAACAGAAGCACACAGACCATCATAAATAAGAAGTTAGACAATAAATCTTGATGCAGATTATATACTATATATATTGGGAGAAAGCATTAAGTTAAAGAATGGACAAATAGACTTCTTTCATAATTAATGTGGTAAAAATAGTCAACATGATGATCTGTATGAAGAATGGACTGGCAATTATGAAAGTTTTTTTTAATTTGTTCATTTAAGGTTGTTTTAAGTGGGAGCACTTTTAAAACTTATTTTTACTGTTAGATGTATCCACATGTATGTTATGTGTAAATCTATATTTGTTTTTTTTTTAATACATTATATTGAAACAATATGTTACATGTTCAGACTGTGAAAACAAAATGATAAGCATTGCAGAGATGTCAGATATGAACATTTCGTTTGGTCTAAGAAAGAAAGTTTTTGATCAAAAACAATCTGAAATGTTCATGGATGGGAGAGAAAAATCATTCCAATATAAAATGCTTGCATAAAATGTAACCTGCTTCAAAATTAATAAAATTCTCAGGAATACAAAAGAAATAGGAGATAAGAGTCGTGCCATCAGGAACCAATTTTTGATTATATTTTTTCCACAGTTTTTCATTATTCAGAATTGTACAATAAACTGCAATAGACTTGTTCAAACATTTATTTTTATCAATTCCGCTCACACTGTTACACACAAATGAAAATACACAAATATGTTTTAGAAAATGTCTGGAAGTTATACTTAGAAAGGAAGGAATTACAAAACTTCAGTGGTACTTTGAATTATTTAATTTCTATTATGATGAAACAGGCATGTTCAATAGCAACTAGATTGAGCTTATATAACATTTTCACCAACTTGCAAATTATCGATTTATTATTTAATGATCATTTGTGTACATTGTGGGTTCAATCAAAGCTTGTGGTTATCTTAG
This sequence comes from Gigantidas platifrons, assembly GCA_002080005.1. Lineage (NCBI taxonomy): Eukaryota > Metazoa > Mollusca > Bivalvia > Mytilida > Modiolidae > Gigantidas > Gigantidas platifrons. The sequence continues at coordinate 136,126 of MJUT01059437.1, forward strand.
AAGATACTATACATTGTGGGTTCAATCAAGCTTGTGGTTATCTTAGAAGATACTATACATTGTGGGTTCAATCAAGCTTGTGGTTATCTTAGAAGATACTATACATTGTGGGTTCAATCAAGCTTGTGGTTATCTTAGAAGATACTATATAACATTTCTCCATTATTCCTTCTAAACATTTTCCTGCAGTCACGGTTACTGATGAACCAAAGAAACAGAGCTTGTTGAGAACCATCTAGAATTTCCGATTTGTACAAAAAAATTATATAGGTACTGTCCATTCAAGGCTCACTCACTGTTTTTGTGAATAAAACCCAGGATGTTAACTCACTGTTTTTGTAAATAAGACCCGACATTGGCACCTCATACTTGTTTAGAGGCACTAATGTAAACTAATGGGATATTTCTATCTGAAAATATCCAGTTCACTCGCTCACTGTTTTTGTGAATAAACCCCGGGATTGGCGCCTCACACTTGTTGGGAGGCGCTATTGTAAACTACTGAGAAAGTCCCAGCTATATAAAAGCACTACATGTACTACTCTTAATTGTGTAAATTTATCATTTGGATATCATTACAATTATAAATTCATATGGTGTCTTGCGTTTCAGCAATAAGCTTACGTTCTTTTATGGGCGGAGGAAAAAATGATATGGCCAAAATCCGTGGGATACTATCATCAGTTGATTCGAGGAGGGTATATTTTGACCGTAAGACACCATATTATGTATTTTTTAATTATACAGACAATGATGGCCAAATGATTAAACTACACCATTAAGTGAAAAATGTCTTTTTTGGAGGATGCTTGCCGAAAACTGATTCGAGGGTGTTTAAAACGTAGGAGAAAAGGAGTAATATACTATTACTTCCAGATAAAGATAGTTTAATTTAATATTTTATTGTACATAAACAACAGGGACAGCAACTTATATGAAGTCCTCTCCTTACAAAATATACACATGAATTAATTATGACCGCAAAACAAAACCAATAGATATTTAAATTTTTGACACTGACTAGAAGAAAGTAAGAACACGGTGTATATTCATAACGACTCCTTTCCGATTAAATCGGTGTTCTTGCCTCCTTTCCGATTCAGGAAACGCAACCTTTCGGAGCTATGTTCAGACAACATGCATTTCAAACTGATTGATATGAAAACAAAAGGTATGTAAGACTTTTCTGAGCAGTTCACGGAACATTTCAATCATCATAGTAACTCAAAATAGCTTGAAAAGGGTTAGTTGACCTATCTTTTGGACGAAATCTGTGACACTAAACGGTGAGGTGAGTGTGTCGTACATAAATCACTTTAATGTTCAAAATATGAGACAGACAATTAAATAACCACCCTTACTTTGCAATCTGGTACCGTCTTGTTAAACATTCGTATTTTGTCGATTCATCTTTTCAGTAAATTTCCGAAAAATTGGTGATTTATAAAAATCAAAGAAACGCCTCTTTTGCGATCAGTCGAATATAACATATATTCTGGAAACGATTCCTTTCAGAAGGTGAATCGATGATGTTTGAACAATATTATCACGATTGTGAAAACATGTAACGTGACAAAGTCAAGAAAAAAGTCTCACAAATAATACAGAACAAGTAAAGACACCCACAAAGAAAACTAAAATATTAATATGAAAATGAGAGCATCGGACATGCCCAATGACATGTCTAAGAATGCTAAAAACACCAACCTAATAGGCATACAAAGACGTTAAGGGATATATAATTTCACTGTAATGACAGTAAACTCTATTTTCGATATAAATTGTTAGCCCCTCGGTTTATCTGTTGCGTTTAAGGGTAGAATGGTCACTGGGTTTTTCATGATTGATTTCTGTCTAATTTTAGAACTGATTAAACATGAAGCTGAAGAAAAAAGGACTTTGATATTTACAATAATTAAAAAATTTTAGTACATTTTTGTTTACTGTTTCTAAGTTTTACAAGAATCTTGTAAAATGAGCGTTGACAGAGATGTTCATTCTCTATCCAGAGTTGTCGTTCCTGCTA